>CAEFZY010050522.1:0-19075 GCA_903066815.1 Brachyrhaphis roseni
GACCATAATATTCAACGGGACAAAGTACAAATGCAGCTCTTAGACATTTATAAAACCGAACTAAACCAACAACAGTTACATTCAATGGACGCACACAATAGAACGAAGTGATAAACGAAGTCTGCCTTGAGAGCCGCACCACTCAATACTCAGATCCATGAAAGAGATGTAGCAAATATGAACGGGAAGCCACCCAGTGGCTGAAATAAATTACTACATTTAAAACACTTTAATGTGGTCCATACATAAGGCGCACTGGATTATAAGGCACACTGTCGGCTTTTGAGAAACTTGGAGGCTTTTAGGTGCGCCTTATAGTGCGGAAAATACGGTAATTACCGTTTTTATTTATTTCAGTTACAAAAATGTTTTCTCAGTTTTCATTATTTTGTTCTTTTTAGTTAACTATTATAACCTTGGTCTGCAGTTCCTTCATTGGCTCCATCTTACCTCTGAAGTGGCTGCTGATTAAAAGTTCCTTTTACAATTGCTAAAAACACACTTGTAGTGTCACAGTGATATCCAGGGAGGAATGAGTGCATGACTTTTGTGATGTAAGCATTTCGTTCATTTTTCTTTTCTCTGAATTCAATTAGCCTTTTGTCTTGCTTCAAAAGCTGACACACATCCTGTTTGCGCGCACCCTTATCGTCGGGCCTGCACTTTCACCTGCCACAGCTCGGCTTTTTGCTTGATTACTACGTGCACTAGGCGTGCAAAGTCAGTCAGAGCCTTTCGATTGCGGCTTCATTTCCTCTGAAAGGAATCAGAGTTGCTCGTTTGCATCTGGTGCACAGGCAAGCCGAGCTTCCTCTCATACCCTGCCCAACATTTTTCCATTTTTAATCTCCCTTTGCTTTCTTTTTTTTTTCTTCTCCTCCCACTTAATCGCTTCAATTCCATTTTGCTCTCAAGTCCATTTAGCCCGTATTCAGGAGTTCAGCAGTGCACTGGAGTGCCTCGTTCTATATTTAAAGGCTGAATAAATTGAGCAGAAGTCTTTTAATTTGGCCTGAAAGTTTGTACCGCTGCTGATGCAGAGGAGAGCTAATGCTAGGTTACTGAGACATGTTTCAGCCACATGTTGGAGGCTGGCCTCTAATCTGTGATTACTGCTGATTTTTCTGGGACTTTAGAGAATAAAAAACAGATGGAAAATTAATGGACAGCTCTTAATGTCTGAAAGGACCTGAAGGAAGAACGTTGACACCTTAATACACTTAGTGGTCACTATAGTGGACATCAGTGTTGAACCTCTCTTATTGTAGGTACTATACATGTTAGAGGTTGATTTGCATTGAAGTATAGGAAGAAAAATTAGACTAAAATCAGCATCACTGGCAATGTCTCACATTTCTACCGTTTTGCCATCTGTTCTTCAATATTCTGGAGTAAAAACCTACGATCTTTGATTGTAACTAGGCCTGAATCGATTTTTGAAATAACTGTCAACTAATTTAATAATTTATGAATTGTTAACAGGAGTGTACAGACTCTAAAAAGGCAATGTGCTGAAATAACATGGAGCAGTAATTACCCAGAGCTCGTTGAGTGGAAGTTTTAACTTCACATGATTCAAAATTTGATTAAAAAAAAACAACTAAACTAAACAAAAAAAAAATCTTCCAATGAAGCACCTTTTGCTATCCAATTATTAACCATTTAATAAAAAATAAAGAAGACAATCTTAAGGCATTTTTCATAAGAAAAAAGCTTGAGCATGATGAAATGTTTGGTTTGAGATGTTCATAACCCTTATAACATTTTCACCCATAATTCATCTCATTGTTTTATTTCATTTATTTTATCTGGAGAGGTTTTTTAGCAGATCGATTGACTCAAAGCACTTTTTCAGTCAGTTACCTGCTTTGTACGATTCTGCCTCAGATAAACAACTTTATGTTTACGTCGTTGTTTAGCCATTTACAAGTCAATGTTGCCTTTGCCAGTTTTTTCTTTTCTTTTAATGAGAACACTTAAAACTACACTGTTAAAGGCAACACGGTCAAACTTTTAGGAGCGTCTAGTATTTGTGCAACCTGCAGACGGTTAGTCCAGATCCCTTCACTCAGCATCTTCACAAGATATTTTAATTTTGTTTGGGGATTTATAAATTCATGTCACCCTAAAACACATTCATCTCTCTCCTTCCTGATTATGTAATGGCTGGACATTCCCATCGCACTTATATTTGTGTGAAACTATTTGAACAGATGACTAGATCTGGAAGTTGTTCCTAAGGATGAATCAGGGTCAACACTTTTCCTTTTGGTATCCTTTCTCATTTCCTTTGAATGCCCCATGATGTCGCATACAGAATGTTACATTTAAACACATCCACGTTGACCCGACATTTATCTCAGGTGTTTTGGATTAACCTACCGGAAGCTTAGACATTTTACTTCAGCTCACTTGTGATAATTATCTGCAGTTACAGTTGCTTCTTCTCAGTGTCTGTACTGGACAAAGATATAATTAGATGTTTGAACTGCAGGTGAAACCTCTGTCTTGGTTTATATACTGTAAGTTGATTGGGGGCTTTGTGGCATACATTTCTCTGCTTGCGTTAAGTACATTTTAGCAGACATAAAACTTTTTTTTTTTAATTGTTAAATGTTACACTGCAGCAGCCTGACGGAAATGTAGGAAAAATCCTACAGTGCATATTTATGTTGAAAGAAACTATAACACAACTTTGAAAGGTGTATTTCTCGGGCAAATAATCTACTAGGTGACTCTGTGTTGAACCTGAACCTGTTCTTCTGGTGGGGTAAAAGGTAAAATAGATGTCATCCATTCAGATTCACAACAGCCGCCTATTTAGTCCGCTCCGATTAAACTCTAGTTTGTTTACCTACAAACTCTGGTTGGTTTTGGGAAGTGTGAATGGTCGATCAAACTCTGATGCGGTTGAACTCTGGTTTGGTATGAATGCATATATGTACGCCATGCAGACCAGAGACCGCTCCAAAACCAGAAAGTGGACTATGGCACAGGGCATTCTGGGTAAATAAATTTAATAGCAGTAGAAATGGCTTATGGTCTTATGCCAAAGAGAAATCTTACAACCGCTACAGTCTGACACTCCATTTTAGTTTACATTGTGTGAAGAAGGAAGTTGTGGTCAGTGTCTTCTTCAGAGACACTTTTGTGTCATTACCTTCAGTGGTTCTTGGTGCAGCGCCACCACAGGTGAGATTGGCCTGTAAATCTGCAGTACTGATTTGTCCAGATTGTTCTTTTTCGTCAGTGGTTTGATATCAAACCACCAACTAAACAGCAAGATGACTGATAACTGAGAGGGATGAGTTCTCCATTTGAATGAGGTCTTATGCAGTGATAGGCAGAACTTTCTTAAGGAAAGCTGTGTGTAGTATTTCAAGACAGCAGGAGGGGGAGCTTAATTGTTTTATCATTTTTTATAAGTTTTACATTGGTACTGCATGTGCTCTATTTTTCTGGTTTTAGTGAGAACACAACTGGAAGTAAGAACACCCAAAGAAGCCCTTACTAGCTAATCTGGTCAAGGCTATCTAGCACAGGCTAGCTGTGCTTTAGAAAAGCAGTGACGGTGGCACTCCTGGAAGTTGAGCACCATGACTTTTAAAACTGCGACTCTTTTAAAATGATGTCCCACCCTGGAAGAACAACTCAAGTAAATCATCCAAAAATAACATTTAGATGACATTCATGCTCATGTTTGTGGAAACTAATTAGCCTAACTCCAAAGCAAGCAATGAGAGGGTGAAGCATGTTTAAATGTAATAATGCCATGCCCACACATAGCTGCCGTAGCTTTCCACTTGACTACAACCCTCAAAGAATTTCAATCAGTCTTCCTGGAAGCGTTTTAAATGATTAACTGCTATGAGGTCAAGCTGTTGATGGGTCAAAGGGCAGTTATGGGTCAGCTGATGTCTGGATTTTAGATTTATAATCCATCTCTCCAGCAGCACATGGTAACCTCCCTGATCTCTGTGTTTTGCAGTTCTTTCTTGTGTTTGCTCAAACAGGTGGGTTATACCGTACATCTGGCTGTTCCATTACTTATTCATGATATGTTTATCCTGTGAGAGGTGGGCTGATGGCTGCTGTTTGGGTTTGGAGGGGAAAACAACAGTGCTTTATGCCTGCATGTTTATCGCTCAGAGAGATTTCATCCATAATTAACCTGCTGTGAGGTTGAGTTTTTTTTTTTCACCAGTGATTAACAGTGTGAGGGGGAGTGACGAGCGCTGCAGTCTGACTGAACAACGCCTGGATGTGACAGACAAGCCAATGGGCTTCCTGTAATCTTATGGATGCATGTTGCGCTGTAGCTTGAGCAGAGCGAGGCATTAACCAGTGTCTCACCTCTGAAATGAGCCGTATCTCAGCAGCATGTCGCAGCCGGCTCCCTCTGCAGCGTCCCGCCTCGTGGTCTGTGTGTTCTCAGCTCCTCACTTTGACTGCAGCCTCTTTTGTCTGCATTGCTCAACTCGGATTTAAGATGCAGACGAAGAAAATCATAGCTCAGGATGGCAGTCCCAATGCACTGGTGAATGCCAAGTGTCTGAATGCACTTGACTTGAGTATTCAAAGTGGAACTAGCTAATTAATCGATTAGAAAAGACCTGACGGTAATATTTTAAGTAGGGATGCACCGATTGATTATCCAGCTGATTAATTTGCCCAGATTTTTTTTTTTATTTAAAAAAAAACAAAAAAAACGGTATCAGCCAAAATTGGAATCAGCAGGTGAGGTTTTTTTTAAAGATCGGTGATTGTCCAGAAAACTGCAATCAATGCACCTTCAACTTTAAGAGTACTGAACATTAGCTGAGTACAGATTGTTTAAATCTTAACCTTTTTTGAGCTGCTGAGAGACGTCTTTTTTTCCAGTGTTTTGCTTGGTTACTGAACCATCCTCCCTGACCGACTGTACAGACTTGCCAAGATCACACACAGATTCACGGAGGACTGAACACACACTCGTTTTGGTCCCAAGCGGCTCTCATTCTGGGAGGACTGTAGAGATCAGAGGAAGTGTGTATTTTAACACACCGATGTGAAACTGAGCTGCTTCTGTTTGATCAAAAGAATTACCACAGCGGCTCGAAGGTGGTTTAACACATAGGTGTGTTTATGTGTCCAAATGACAACACAGTGGCAATAAGAGGAGTTAAAGTACTCATTAATATTTGATATGAATATATGATTTTTTTCCCCCCTATTGTAATGTTAAGGCTAGGCTACAGAATGCTGAAACATCATATTAAAGCTTTAGGTTATTGTTTCCACTGATGTCTTATTTTACCCAAACATTTTTCATCAATGTTTTTCACAGACTGCAGAAAATAGTCGAAATGGACCATTTTAATTTATTACATCTGGACTAAAATTGTGTTGAATGAAGTTTGAAATTTTAGAATTTACAAAATCTCTATTTGAAGTAAATGTTGCTCCAGACTTTTTCATTGTCTATCATTTGACTGATGGGGTCCAAAGAATCAAATCTTAATCTTTTTTTATATATATAATAATTACATATTCAACAGTATTGCATTTTCATTAATCTTAATTAATATTCAATCCGAACAAGCTGAACAGAGAATCCATCATACATCAGTCAGATGAATACTGTAGGCTACATGTAACTTTTCTTCCACAGTGACAAAACACCACTGACTGTGGTCTTAATAACCTCATATAAATAATGAAAAGAAACAATTGCAATTAAATTATGAACAATTCAATTTTACAGATGACTTCTCATGGGGGTTTTGAATGCAGGTTCTGCTGCCACACTGGGGCCTGGAGTTACAAGCACCACTTCATCCAAAGTTTTGAAATCGGGGAACAAGTTTTCAATTGAAGTGATCGGAGCACTTTCAGAACGAGGCTATTACTGATTCTGCAAGCACTTGCGGGAATCTTATTTTGTTCGATTTAATTACATATGCTCTTTGAAAAAGGTTGAAAATGTCCTCACCAAAGCCATGGCCTTCCTGCACAATTCTACTCAATTCTCCATTCAGTGCAGGAAATTTATAATAAGCTTCATAACATCTAACTGGTGAATTACATATGTCACTGATATTCGTTAGCAATTGCGTAAAATTTCAAACTTCAACAGAGTCCATGCTTCCAGCAAGTTATTGTTTCTCAATAGTGTACAGCCCAGACTGTCTGTACAAAGCAAAGCGTGGAATGAGCGTCTGGCTTTTACCAGATTAGTACGAAGTGGTCAGGGGTGTGAATTCTGTTCTCTCAAAATGACAAACTTCAGATTTTTTCATCATCATTTTAAAAGTCACTCAAAGATGGAAAATATTTGGTTAGCGTCACCCCTTATTAGAAGATATAAACATTCACGTGTCTAACACTTTG
Source organism: Brachyrhaphis roseni (assembly GCA_903066815.1). Lineage (NCBI taxonomy): Eukaryota > Metazoa > Chordata > Actinopteri > Cyprinodontiformes > Poeciliidae > Brachyrhaphis > Brachyrhaphis roseni. Next base: position 6,370 of record CAEFZY010050522.1, read on the forward strand.
GAGTTGACCAGTCCTGTTGTACACTCCTCACAACAACTATCAGAACCAGTGCCCCCTAGTGGTGTCTTCTGTCCTCACTCGTCTGTGAAACTCCTGAAGTTTGCAGATGACTGGTCTGGTCCAGGCCTTAGATTACACATATTTGTATGAACTATAAAGACATAAAACTTACATAAAAGCGCTCAACCAAGGGAACAGGAAGGTTATATAACCAAAGACGTTGGGAATTCTGGATCTGAACTCCTGATCCAGAGCAAGGCCTTCCTTTAATCGACTTGCAAATCCCCCCCCAGTGTAGTGAGGGTTAATCCGCTCCTCAGCAACCGCTGCTGCTCAGTATTCCACTCAGAGCTGGCCGCCCTCAGGAGCTGGTGATGTGTCAATCAAATCACAGCTGATCTGGGCTCACGGGAGCATGTAATAGCTTCACACTGCGTCCCAGTTTTAGAGAAAGATATAAAGATGCTGATTATTCTAACACGCCTCTTCCAGCACACAGTCTGCAGGGTTACTGGAAATCCATGGGAGCGGTGCAGCCTGGATGTCTTTCACGTCTAGCTGGTGTTGAAGTGGCCCGACTTGTTCTTCAGAGACTAACCTTGATGCTTAACTGATCAGCCACCCACCAGCCTGCAGAATGGGGTTCATTTCCCAGCAGGGAAGCCTCAGAATCAGCCAGAACCCTCACAAGAGAACAGCTAGTGTTTAATTTTTGTAGGTCGAAAAAGTGATGGTGACTTCTAGATTTCCTGCGTATTTCATCGTTTGCTGCATTGGTTCACTGAAGGACCTGAGAGGAAATGAGATGGGGAAACACAGGAAGTGAAAAGAAATGGAAGGCCGCTCTGCAGTCTGTCAGATTGAACATATATGTTTTTTTCAGTAGTCAAACCATCTCAGAATCTACTTTCGTAGTGTGATTTTCTGTTGTTTGGCGAATTCGTCAGCTCTGTTTTTCCGCATTACATTCTCAATATAAGCCTGGAGTCTGGACCCATAGGATGTCCAGGGGGCAGAGGATTAGAGCTTTTAAAAAAAGGATGCAAATCATCACAAAAAATGGATAATATCTTCTGATATTAGCTATTTTTTTTACATGTTTGTAATTATCTGATAAGTAAAACTGTTGTGTAGGATTTGCTTATACTGCGCATACAGTTCATATTAACCTTAATGATCAATATGGAATCCTTCTTCCTTTTTATTAAGGCTGCTATTTCAATAAGGTTCTGAAAAATGTCATTTACATTTTAAATATCAACAATTATTGAAATTGTGTCTTTCTGGGAAGAATATGTGCAGTACTTTAATCTTTTTTATTGGACCATGTTGTGACAAAAAGCTTAAAAAATTCACAACTTTGACAACAACTTTATGTTATTTTATGTCATTTTAGGCCGCAAAAAAAAAACATTGTAACATCCCGGAAGAACTGAAATAAATATGTAGTATTGGTAAATATATTTTATTAGCCAGAGCAGCACTATTAATATCAGATGACAATCTCAAATTTACATATGGGTTTTTCTGCTGCTGTTGTCTGACAGACTGGCTACAGAGTTGGTTGAACCCTGAACTTTCATATTAAAGTTTCAAGTTATTGTTTCCATGTAAAAAGGATTCAGTTTTGCTCACATATTATAAAGAAATGTTGCACCAGTGCTTGGTAAAAGCATGTGTTTTACAAAGAGCTTATTCAGTTATTAGTGACTCACTTTTCCGTCAGAATTCAGAAATACAGAAGTTCCAGCTCATCTTGTGACTGAAATGTTTCCGTGTTAACTTTGCCTCCAGGAATTCAGATGACTGTTCCATTTCTCTGGAACACTGACTCCATATGAAAAGATTTGGACTTCTTCTCAAACGCTGGTTTTGGAATGGAATGGTGATGGTTTTGGAATACAAACCAAGGTTGTAGCAAACAGCCATCTACCACACAGTTCAGAATGCCAGATGTCCAATCTGGTTAAAGGTCAGGATAAAAAAAAAAACGGTGACTAATGTCATTTTAATCTGTTTCCGTTTGCTAGAAACCCCAACCCCAATAAAGTTTGGCCTGCTGATTCAATGTTTTGCCAGGAGAAAAAAAAGTTATTTTTGATAAACTTTTGTTTTTTGAACACATAGAAGTGACCAGATATTCCACCTTTCATCCATCAAATGTATCTAACCGTCATTGAGATTCTTTTAATACATGGTACCTTTATAAATTGAAAATGTTTGGAACCCTTTGGCCCCTCAACACCTAGAGTCTGTGCTCTGTTCTCTGAGTCCTGCTGTGTTCAGCCATTTGAGCAGCCCACACATCTGACTGGATCTGCAGCAGGGCAGAATGAGACAGCTTGTTGTGGTGTGGACTGCCTTGTGACGGCTCTGAGGCTGAAGAACTATAAACCTCAGCCCCTCCTCTAATCCCACCACCCCCGCAGCTGCTCTGCCTTTATGTTTAACCAGAGGGGTCTGCTTCTGAAAAGAGTCGGCGCAGTGGCCCCTCACCATGTCTGTCCGGACCGACACAGTGAGAACACAGGCATGAAGCAGACAAATAACAGCGATGCTTTTCTAATGCTAATGAAGACTTCAATCACTGAAGCCAAAAAGCCTCTGAATAAGAACAGTATCCAAATGTTCAACTTCAGTGCATGATTGTGAAATGAGAGGAAATGGATGATAATTATCTTTTTTATTATTATTTTTATGAGGCTTTTATATTTTTATTCAGACCCTCTAATTGCATTTGGGTGTGGACTTTAACTAGGCCATTTTAAAAATGCTTCCCACTGGAATGTGTACCTCTGCCGAAGTCTCAAATATTTTCCTGCCTGTCACAGATTTTCTTCCAATACTCACCTGTTGACATCCTTTTCAACTTTATGTTGCGTCACTAGCCCCCATGAACCAGCTCCAAATTTTATATGCACCAGTTTTGCCGGTAGTTTGTCTTAAGGAGGCCAAGAGATTGTCGCCTCATCACACAAGAGAGGAACCGATGTTGCCTTCCATGTTTCGAGCCCTTAGACTGACTACAAATGTATGCTTAGCCTGGTAAAAACTTGTTCTGCACTTTGCTTCATACAAAGTATCTGAACCCCTGGATATTGAGAAACAATTGCTTCCAGTCACTAGCGTTTGGCTTTGACGTCTGTAAAGCGGCAGTTTGACGCTGTGAAGCTGACAAGAAATGGCCCACGATGTCAACAGTCATTCTCCACTGTGAAAAGTGCAGAGCTGAACGAAGCGGCTGTTAATGTCAATTCAATATTTATAAGCATGACCATCATGGACTTGAACGGCTTTGTTCACTTCCACTGCTGCCATTGCTAAAACTACAATTCTAAAAATCAGCATCACAACTTCTCCTTCCATTTGCTGATTGGCCCTGTAAAAAAGTAAATCTACAGTAGAAATCCATGTCAATGGAAGAAAGCCCAGATGGTTAAACTGAAGGGAGATGAGAATTGAGTGGAATTACGTAGGAAGACTATTGTCAGGTTGATGTATGCCACACCTTTCAGATTTTAATTTGTAAAGTCTGGAAAGCTTTCAGATGGCTCTGCTGTGGCGCTTTGCCGCTCTGCAGTCCACATGTCTGATGCCGATATGTGAGAACGCTTCACCACAGTCTGGAGAGGAAACTTGTCAAACCAAATTCACACCACCTTCCTATTGTCCTCCTTATTTCTGTGTTTTCTCTCTCTCTCTCATGTCCTCAGTGTGAGTGAGTTCCTCCCGCCTTACTTGTATGCTTCTGCGTCATTCAGCCAAAAACAGGAAGAGCTCATGTGAAAGACCCTCACAAACAAACCAGCAGCAGCAGCAGCTGCAGCTCTCTGTGCAGGTGTCTGCTGCTGCATTACAGCAAAGCCGGCTCGTAATCTCGCCTCCATTAATGCTCTGCTCCGGCTAACAGTGAATCTACAGAGGCAGATTAAATTAGATTAGCGACGCTGAGCTTTAAAGTCAAATCAGTGGCTAATGACTTTGAGCATATTTGGCAGCAGTGACAGCGCATCTTTTGTAAATAAAGGTCAGCTGGGTGGCAGGCTGTGCAGTTGACCCTGGCCTTCCTGCCATACAATGTCTCCACTGTGCCCACTCAGCTGGCAGCGACTGAAAACTTTATTTGTCTTCTGAACAAAAGTTGCCATGTGTGCACATCATAAATTTCCAATTTTTTTTCTGACGCTTTGTTCCAGGGAGTTTGTGAAAGCAGTCAGGGAGCCTGCTGGACCGGAATAGACTCAAAAATTAACTCGAAGCTTAAGCTTTTTGGAGAATAACATGTGTACATGTGACGCTGGAATACAGATTATGTAATAAACATTTGATTCTCATTCTGATTGAAACTCTTTCCAGAACACAGTGGGATACTTTGTCACTTTTACAACATTTTTGAAGCTCAAAATGCGTCAAAACTGCATCACTAAGTGTAGTTTCAGTTTCTTTATCACTCAAAAGGTTGTGCAAAACACTGAACTTCCTCCAAGAAGTTCGTCCCAGTAAAGTTCCCTGATGGTCACGGGTCAGATCAAACTAATGTCAGAAAAATGAAAAGTCCTCTGACCACGTAGAACTACGTAGCAGCATGACAGAGGGTTGCAATGTTGTAACCGAATGAACCACAAGACTTGAAGTGATGTCGTTTGGACGGATGAGGCCAGGATAGAGGCTCAGGGGCAAACCAACCACACTGCAAAAACATATAGGAGGTTGTTTTAAGTCCATAATTCTTCAATATTGATCAAAGCATTTTTCTGATGATATAAGTGAAGTGATATGCCAGTGGAACTACTTTTTATAATTAATAATAATTGGCTTAAAACAAGGTTTTATTTTGCTGAAACGTTACTTGTATGTTTCTTTTACTTAAGGTGAAAAGATATTTGTACATTTTAAATATCCAAAATAAGTAAATAAACCAAAGACAAATAAAACAGATTATGACGAATGTAAACAAACATCTCCTTCTAAATACATTCATCGTTAGGCTCAAACAGGGAAACAGGCACTGCCTCCAGGTAGGACTTTTGTGGAAAAACCCCCCATAAACTTTAGCATTGTTTTTCAAAATGCTCTCTTCTCTCTCTCCTCTCCAGTGATAAATAAACTGCTGGAAACTCTGTAATCCACCGATACAAGGCTAGAGCAGTGGCTCCGACAGACCCAGGCCTTCCCTAAGCATTCTGGGGCAAAAATAAATTAGCATGTTCCGTTTTCACAAAGAAGCGACGAGTAGCTGCCACTGGCACACGAGGGATGATTTTTCATATTTTATTGAATGCAGCGATGAATAATTGATCTCTGTACTCCGCAGGGCCTGTGTGTTTTTTGGCGGTGCACAAAGCAATGTGGAGGAAATAAAGATCCTGATACGGCGCATAAACCAGAGGTATGACTCTTAACACACACACATATATACACACACAATCCAGAAAGCCAGACATGTTTGTTGCCATGTGATCTGACTGATACGGCGAGCAGCAGCAGCAGACGGTCATGCCGCTTCTTCTGGAGAGAGTCTGTTATTTTTTTAAAGGGATGTTGGTCAGAGATTGTTGGCTTGCTGCTCCCTCCATACCTGTTGGACGTTAGTGTGTTTGAGGAGGCTGTTCGTTCCTCTTACTGAAGTGGCTTTCATGGGGTTCCACTCACAGGTCAGCAGATGCGAGCAGCTAAAAGCTCAGGCGTTGTATTCTTTTGTGACCTGGAGCTCCATGTTTTCCTCCTGCCTTTGGTAAAGGTCAGTAAGGTCAACCTGTCCCGCTGCCCGGAGACCTGATGTGAGGTCAGCAGCGAGTAACGCACTCCATCCCTCCTCTGCCGCAGGCTGTCTGGATTTCATCCTCAGCTCCTGTCCACTCTGACTTCCTCACCAGATAAAAACCAGTTGGAGGAATAAAAGGAGGCGGAAAAGAAAATGATCCAAATCTCTTTGAGGGAACGGGGTAGTGTGTTCTCAGAGCGAATGCTCTGTGATTGTGGTTAATGCTTCTTTGGAACACGAAGTGCAGACTTTAATTATTGGAAATCTGTGTGGACATTACAAGCTCCCTCTGATTTGGACATTATTTTAATTCTATTGAGCTACTATAATTCTACACTGATAACCAGGGGCAGGCAACATGGATTTAAACTATATCACAGTATTTTATGACTGCATGACAGCCGTCATAGGCACACAAATACTGCTCCTGAAAAACGCTCCATTCGTTTCCTTTAGGACACTAGTCATATAAAGTATGATTTGTATCACTAAGCTGTACACAATAACTCCATTCAATCATATCTTCAGACATATAGATATTCATTGCTACTCCAATTGAACAAACAGTGGAGAAAGTAGTAAAACTAACAGTACAGATAGTTTTGGAAGGTTTTAAACCTTATTAACAATGATACATCAAAATTCTCAAGAGATTTATAAACAATATGATAATTCCCATCCATACTAATCACAACGTAGAACACCAGGATGTAATGCTGACTCTGCTCTGCTCTGTAAACGTCAGGTCTAAACAGGTTAACCTGACTGAAAAAAACAATGTGATTTTTGGATTCAGCTCATCAACATGACCTTAAAACAGTCGAAAAACTCCAGACAATTTTTTAGTTAATGATAATAATATGGTTATCAATTTACTAATATTGAGCATGGTCTCAAAGCAATGACATTATCATTTATTGCATTAATTCCTAGGACAATTAATCGTGGTGATTGGAATTAGAACTCAGTGTGAGTAACTTGATGGAGGGGTTCCAGCACCGTCCTCCACTCTCAGAAGGTGTATTCATGATGCGGTGTGTATGCGTGCGTGTGTGTGTGTGTGGGCTGCTTTGTAGCAAAGCTGGTGAGAAGCAGCAAATGAGTCACAGATTCCAATCATCTTGTACGACTCAGACACTTCTTGGTGTCTCTGAGAGTTTCCGCTGCGCGCAGGAGTAAATCAGCAGACAGCAGAGGTAATTATCCTGGTTTCATCCCAGACCTGGTGATTCTACCAACACACACTGGCTCAGCGTGAGCTGGATGTTATCAGTTCCAGGCCCATGTGTCGCTGTTATTGTAACCCAGTTTGCCTCCTGGTACCGAGATGCAGAAAGAGCAGCACTCTTGTTAAGCATTTCAACATTACACTGTCACAGAGTATGGCTTTTTCATGTGCTACCATGTCTCTCCCCCCACAACATGAACTGAAATGATCTGTCTGCTGACACCTTCCTGTTTCTCCAGACTCATATGGCTGTCACTGCATGCTGGCTCTGAACAAAGTCACAAAGATTATTTCTCTCTTTGCTAACTATGACTATCAAAGGAACAAGCTCTCAGTCATTTTCACCTTTGTTTGGAAATGTATGTTTGTAAAGTTTATGTTGGAGTTATATCAGATATCTGTGAAGTGGGAAGGCTTTTAATATGGAAGCTGGATGAACCAGAAACAGGAGCAGGAAGGAAGGAAAAATAATTCTGCCATCACCATAAATAGAATCTAAAGAGAAAATGATGCAAATAGCAAAACCAGCAAGTTGAGGAATAGACTAAACATTACAAGACATTGTATCCAAGAAATTAGGAAACTGTCCACCTTTGTTTTATCAAGGCAAACCCTTTTTTTGGAACCTTTAATAATTTATTTTCTACTTTCTATTAATAATAAGCTTTCATTAAAATATTGTGTTTATTTTATTGTTGCGCAAGCAAAAACATGATCAAATTATTTTTATGTTATAGTGTTCCTTTAACGAGCTGCTAAAGGTTTGGACAGCACCGCCTCTGGAGAGGCCAGGTGACGATGTCATCAGTCTGTGGGATCGTTTCCAGCTTTTGAGGCCAGTGGAGGCACAATGCTGGATGTATTTTAAGGCTACACCTTTTTTGACATCATGGAAAAATGAAAAGGAATCAGGCAAGATAACAGGGGGAGGTTTGTGAAGCTCCACAGGACTGGTGCAGCGTCCTGGCACCTTCAGGTTCTTGAGGATAAAACTCGCTCATCTGTCCAGCTGTACGCGGATACAAACAGCCATGTGAGACGAGGCAGCCTATGATCCTCACTCAGTTGCAGCAGATTTGTTTGGAGCAACAGCCCATATGTTTCTGTCAAACACAGCAGAGGAAAGGTTCCTCCTGAGTTCAACCTGATTTGATCCGGTTTTTACTCCCGACACCATGTCAGCGGTGTGTCTTTGAATCCCCAGCGTCGCCCGAAACGTAGGAACGTTGTCCTCCAGAAAGCGAAGCACTCAGCCGGCCGAGGTTGGATGTTTGTGGAGTGTGTCATCTGCTGGTGCTGATTTAATTGCTGTTTGACTGAGAGTGTTTAGAGTTCAGCTACAGCTCACAAACAGCCGGCTGCTGCAGAGCTTCGCCTGTGTTTCTGGGTAGAATCCAGGCTGTAAGTGGCGGTGTGAGGCTCATGCAGATGGTGCAGCACCCTAACCTCTTCCTGTGTTACCCTCTCAACCTGCCCTCCCTTTAACACAGGCAGGAGACGGCAGACGCTTCCTTGTAAAGCGGAGGCGCTTCTTGTTCTCTTTGCATCGCTGCTGTTATCTTCCATGCTAACGTCTGCTGAGATCAGCAGGGAACTCGCCGCCGTTTGGGTGGCGACTCCCTCTGAGATTTTTCAGCTGTTCTGTTGTCGGCTTGCTGCTGCTTAGAGTTTCTGATCTTTCACATCGATGATGTTGTAGACAGCTACTTCAGCATACAGAGGAGCTCCTGGTCCTCATCATCACCCCTCCACTACCATGCTTTTGGGTTAATTTGAGGTGTTTCTGAGGTTTGATTTTTGTCATTGATCTTGTCCATTTTCAGAGAAGAGACAAATGCTGACAGATAAGATTCAAATGATTTATGAGCAGGATGAAAATACCAACACTAGGTAACCATCAGTCGCTAATGACAACAAGGTTTGTCATTTCTAATCTCCAGTAAACAAAAGGGCTACTTCACAGTTTGTGGGAAACCTGGACTACATCGGATCACCTTTACAACTCTCACATACTCTAGTGTACTGTGTGTGTTCAAACCGTCTGCACACACACTGTCTGCAGACAGCTGAGATTTCATAGTCATATTGTATTAAAAAAAAATCTTAAGTGGTTACATGGAAAATCAACAGAAAGAGATTTTATTTAAATCATCAGAGTAATCAGTTATTAAAAGAATTGTTAGTTTCATCCCTTATTAAGGACCTGACACTTTTCACACTGGCCTCTGCTGCTGTGGAGAAGCTCACATGATCCGTTCAGTCAGTGTGTTTGATCACTTCTCTGCTGCTTCCTCTGATGATTCTTATGGGCTCATTTTTGCATCAGTTATTTATTTCATCATGACTTTAAAACCAACTTTCCTTAAGAAGGGAAAGATCTCCTGACTGAAGGAGAGCTCTTAAACTTTCAAGGTCATAAGGTCATCTGAGCAGATGTAGTGACTGAGGTTCAGCTTTCTGAATGCAACAGACGCTTTGCTCCAAGCTGTCTCTGTTCACGCTCTGCTTTGTCATTAAGGTTTATTTACCAGTTACACCACACAGGGCTGCAGAGTGGTTCACCACAGTTTAGCACCAACAGGAGAACACTTCGGCCTGTCAGTAATCAGCCACAGCCTCCATCAGCCCCCCACATGTTGGAGGTTTAGCGGTACTGTGGCTTTAATTCTAATTGGGGTGGGGCTGCAGCCACATGCCGCCTCCGCTCCCCAGGGGCTAAAGCAGCAGCTTAATGAATGTCCCAGCAGAATTTAATGCTGCTTTAGGTCTCCGCAGTGTGTAGCCTGTAGGGGGGGAGGAGACGGGCATCCCACCCCAGACTCTATCTTGGTCACCCCTGAGATTCAGGCCCAGACTTAACTTGGATTATTTCGGTCTATGAAGCCCCACAAACTATTTCTCAACAAACTTTAATTACAGATTATGTACAATTCGTCCACTCAGGAGGGATTTCAGACCACAAAAACAAACATGTTTGGCTTGGCTGTAACATTTCTATATGAGTGTGGAAAAGAAAAGGCTCACATTTCTCTGTGCATGTTGCTTCCAAAGAGCAATGGCCACAAGAGTTAGGATGGAAGGGACAAATAACACAATGGGTTCCTTGTTTATTTTAAGAATGCTGCAGAAGCAGAAAAAAAATGTCAAGAGACTGAATCCCAGGAGCCAGTCAGAAATGAGGCAAAAAAAAAAAAAAAAACAGCACAACCATTTTCTGCTGCAAAGCTATAGTTTTCACAATTTTTTTTCAAAATAGAAATCAGAAACGTGTGCCGTTTCACTGCTGTGACCTATAAATACAACTGCAAACTACTGAGCTTCCTGGTTTTGACTCAATCTGGTAAACAAAGAGATGAACTTGACCACAGCACAGAAACCTCAGCTGGGACGTCCAGTCCACCACGGGTTGTCCCCGCACACATCTGCCGCTCTTCAGCCAGAGAATATAGAAACACTTTAACATCCAACAGTTCCAAGATCTATTCAACTTATTTTCATTTGCTCACTCATACTGTTAAACTTTGAACCCTGTATGAACTAGTGAAGCTAGCTAGCTTTAGGGATTCACGATGTTAGATTTTTGGTCGGTAACCGATACCAATACCACTATTTTTTTTCCTGTCCCTAACTATTAAAACTTTGTGGCCCTCTCTACTGTGGAATTAAAATACTACATTATCTTTGTCAATTTAGCCTGCTACCAAATTTAAATGCTAAAAAGGAAGCTGAAGATGATGTAACACTTTCAACTTGCATTATGTTTAATGTCAAATTTATTTATGACATCTGCTCTCTCTAAGACAATGGCAACACAAATTTGATGTTCAGTGCTGCAGGAAACTGAATTATTTATTTGTAGTTTTTTTTATTGTAGTTTTAATATTGCACAATATTAAAACTACTGGGTGGTTAAATAAAAAAGCTGCAGAATTTTAAACCAGTTAATTATCAGAATGATCAATAACTAAAATAAACATTAGTTGCAGCCCTGCAGTTCCATTTTCTCAACTTCAAAACTGTTGAAATAATATCCTTAAAAATCTTGTAAGAACTGTAGTAGTGATTTGTGTTTTGCACTCAGCCACATACGCAGTATTTATGTGAGTCTTACAGGAGGAAGGCAACATGACCCGATTAACACAAACTTATCTTTCTATCAATGTAAACCTCCCTGCAACTGTTTGTCATCTGTTCATGCAGCTGCTTGTTCTTATTAAATTGTCTTTACTGATTGGAAAGCAAAAAATTCTATCAATTTAATTTCCTGAGGATTTGGTAGCTTTTGGTTCACCTTCATAGTAAGATTGATCTAGAAATCAAATTTTCTTTTCGATTTCTTTTGTTTCTATCCTACCAGTTTTAATATACAACCTTCAGATTGTAATAAGATCTGCCCAATGCACTGAGCCCCACTGAAAACCTGCTGGTTCTTCCACCAAATATTGATTTCTGAACTCTTCCTGAGTTCAAACATTAGTATTGTTGTTTCTAAATGAACATTTGCATTATTTGAGATCTGAAAGCACTGCATCTTTTTGTTATTTTGACCATTTCACATTTTCTGCAAAAAAAATAAATACTAAATTTTGCTTGGAATTTCTGAGACATGTTGTCAGTAGTTCATATAAATAAAAGAATAATGTTCATTTTACTCAAACATATTACTATAAAGAGTAAAATCAGAAAAAAACTGATCATGTTAAGTGGACTTAGTTTTTTTTTTTTTTTTTCCAGAGCTGTATATATTTTTTTTTGTTAATGAAGGAAATAAAAATCATGAGTAAAAAAAAAAAAAAGAGACATATGCATGTTGCCTTTGTTTTTATACAGAAATAAAGCTTTTTATTCGGTTTTGTGATAGAATCCAATAAATGCCATCAGCATGTAATCCATGGCCGTCGTCATGCCGCTCCAGTTCACAGTAATTTATTGACTGACTTTAAAGGCACCCACCCGCCGTGCTGTTTCTGTAGCCGTGGTGAAAACAAAAGAGTAAACAGCAGGAGACAAATTAGATACGGCCCCATCTCTCAGGCCCACGACTGCTATAATTAGAGGCTCTACTTTTTATATATATACTGTATATATATATAAATATAGCCGTAGTGATACAGTCTGAGGTTTCTTCGTATCGCCCCACCTCAGCACAAGAAACAATCTGTCAAACCATGCCAAAGGTGCAACACGTCATCCCAGTGGGGGTGCTGATGGAAACTCAGAGCACAGTTTTAGTATGTTTTCTGCTCACTGGAGGCTGTTTTCAGGACACATGTGGGAGTTTAGCCTCTGGTTTGATTCTATTTTGGGTCTAAATTCTGCTCTTCAACAGAAACAAAACTTACCTAAGCATATAAAGAAACGAAGTGACAGGTCGTCACAGTATGCTGTTATATACATAATAACAGATTCAGAAAATTATAGTTCCTTCAAATGAGCTTGATTTTATTGTAAACAGTCCATTAAAAGCCTGCATGTTCATATACAGACCAGAGAGCTCTTACCACCTCATGCTGCTGCCAGGCAGTAAAGATGTTGCCATGTTATTTGAGCTCTTTCTTCCTCAAGCTTTCATTACTGACTGGAGCTGATTCCCTTTCTCAGTCCTTGTAAAGCTAAACTTAAGTGTTTGCAGATGCTGCCAACATGGGAGATGTTTATGTTTTATATATATATATGAAAAAATACATATATATATATATATATATATATATATA
>CAEFZY010050529.1:0-73865 GCA_903066815.1 Brachyrhaphis roseni
AAGAAGAAGAAGAAGAAGAAGAAGAAGAAGAAGAAGAAGAAGAAGAAGAAGAAGAAGAAGAAGAAGAAGAAGAAGAAAACAGCAAGTCGTCTTCTTCGTGGTTTGTAGTTTGTTTTTATTCAACAGCATTGCAGCTGGCTCCAACACAGCTCTCACGGCGTCGTTCATAAAAAGTTGTGTGTCGTTCCAATGCGCTGACTATCATTTCCCCAAAGTACGAGAGCCTGGTGTAGCTCCAGCGCCTGAACATGGTCAGTTCAGAATAATCTGGAACAAATCAATCAAACTACTCAATACTACCTTTGAAAACCCATGATGTCAATGAAACAAAAAATATCCAGTCAGTCAGGGGGAAACTGTCATGTCACCATAAACAATAAAAGCCGCATGAGCCTGGATATAACTTCTGAAGATTTTTAATACTCACCACAGCCCACCAGAACTGTAAGCTGGATCGGTACCAAGATGAAGCAGTGTATCTGCTTCACAATAAATGCTGCCAAGTTTTTTGTTAGCGGCTTATAAGAGGAGAGTGTTCATACACGTGTTCTTTGATCAGACTGAAGAACAAAAAGAATATCGGGTTCTGGGCTTAAATCATCATACAGACTTTTATCTGATGGATAGAAGATCAAAGAATGCCACTGTCTTTTTTTTTTCAGGGCCGGCCCAAGCCTTTTTTTTGGATGGGGCCCTACATCCATGTTATATAGTTAAACCATCAGAAAAATATGAATGTTTCATTTGTTCCCATTTGCATTTCTGGCAACTTACTTGCATATTGATGAGAAAACGGACTGAAATGTGACCGAAGAGGAAACTTTTAAAGATATTCGTAACATTATTACGTTTCTTAACCATGTAAGCCCTAAAACGGTGGGTTTTATTTAGCAGATTAATTGAAATAAATACGGTTTTTACATCTTTATTGAGAGATATGAGTCGAACGTTTTTCAGTCAGTGTCTGATGAAAATGTTCTACACAGATGGTTTGAAATTCCCCAGTTTTTCTTTTAACACCATAATAGCTTAAAGCATTTCAAAACAGAGGCCCATTATATAGAACATTTTATATCATCCTTAACTGTCCAGTCTATTAATATAGGGGGGATCCATTTTAATTTCTGAGCCTGCCAATATTTGCATCCTGTCTATTGTCCTGTTGATTGAAACTTATAGCGGTAGCTCAGAAAACAAGTATCATTATGTAGAAAAGGTGAAATCCCTCTTAACTCTTCATTTCTTCAAGTTAGCAGGGAGATGCATTTTTTGGCATAGCAAATTATTAGCTTGCCAATATATGCAGGCCCTATGTATTTTCCCCAAATATTATTCTATCGATGCCCTGCGACAGACTGGCGACCTGTCCAGGGTGACCCCGCCTCTCGCCCGGAACGCAGCTGAAGATAGACACCAGCAACTCCCGACCCCATTAGGGACAAGGGTGAACAGAAAATGGATGGATGGATGGATTATTCTATTGATATAAAACAACCTATTGATATAGACATAAAACTTGCCGAAGGCCCATCACTTCCTGTTTAAAGAGGTGTGTGACGTCACTGTTTAGGTTACTGGGTACAACCAAATGGAGGTTTTCTTTTCTTTCTATTGTAGTTTTCTTTAAAGTAACCTTTTGAGTGTCCCTGTATGAAATGTTTTATTTCGCAGACCATTTAGTTCTGTAGATGAGTTTGTGAATTAGATTAATAATCTTATTCCTGCTTCTTTACATTTTGCTGTGCAGTTCGACCTGTTTTCTCCTGGTATTGTCTAATGAGGTCCAGGCGCGTTGTGACGATGACAGAAAAGCCTTGATCAATTCAACCTTTTGCACCTTTATTTTATGCTATTAAAATACGGTGGATCCCCGGGTAATTTGCGAGGGTTAGGGACCACAGCTACATGCGAATAGCCAAAATCCTCAAATACTTGACACCATTTTTAAAATCGCTTTAATGGGTTTATTTTAATGGTTGAAACACCAAATATACCTTAATGTTCATTAATACGCACAGTGGAAACCGTTTTAGCACGACAGCAGAAGCTAACTTCTACCGTCTTCCTTTTCCTCACTCTTCAGGGCGCGACCAATCAAATGTAGACGACAATGAGTGGCGCTCCTGGATTGGCTGCCTTGTAAACGCCAGCCGATAGCATGTCAAGTAGAACCGTAACCACATTTTTCAGCGTCCTAAATTGTATTTTTGCTGTTGTATGTTTTAGATATGTTGCATGAAAAAGAAAAAATACAAATAAATCTGCAAATTCTACACCGCCATTAGGCAGGAGTCAACTCTGTTGCTCAGGTTGTGTGTTTGTAGTTCAACTCTCTTGTTAAAAGATTATGTCCGTTATGGCAGAGATTTATGGATTAAAACTTCTGGACAGATCTGTAGGCAAAAAACAACTAAAGTTTTCCACCTAAAAACCCACTTTTGCCTTTTATTAAGCTAATCAGCTTTATTGTTAGCTATTTGCCTGATTTTCTAACAACAATAAGCTTAAAGGGGTGTGTGTGTGTGTATACTCTGAGCAGTATGATTCAACCTCTGGATGTTCTATTCTATGTTTCATGGTCACGAGGAGGTTTAAATGGATAATCCACTGCGGTAAACACAATCGTTCAGCTTCTAAGCATGTCCACATGTCAGCATAGCCTGCCACTCTGGAATAGGTTCTGTGTGGACTTTATATTATTCCAGAGGGGCGATGCGGAGCAGGGTTAAAACCTGGAATGTTCACTATTTCCCCACAGGAAGAGGCTCGTGGAAGTCTACCGCTGCCCCACGCCCAAAATCTCCTCATTACACGCAAAGTTGGCTGCCTGCTTAAATACAACACTCCACAAAGAAACCTTCGACTTCACTTTTCTTTTGTGTTTTTATTAAAGACATCCTTTCTTTAATACAGCTTTGTGGTGTAAAATTTCACATTATAAAAATATTAAAAGTTCTTTTTTTTTTTCTTTTTTCGTTTTGTTTTCATAAGAAAGCATGACAAAAAACAACAACACCCCCCCCCCCCAGAACCGAAGTAGTCTGGTTTTGACCCGCTTCGTTCTTGTTTTTATACAAGTTAATATTCACTTCACTGGATGCTGTTTGCCTCACACAGAAGCACGTTCTACATTTACACAGGTCTCAACGCAGAGTCATAGTGGGCGTTTCTGCAGGACACAAACAGGACACACTTTACAGCAATTTACAACACGTAGTGGCACAGTGAACCTTCTGAGGCAGTCTTAGTTATTTAGAAGCGAGTCTGGATATTTTAAGGCACTGGCTTCATATATATGTTTCACAATGGAGTCATGCAAGCGCACTGCTGGTATTACATCAGGTTGGTGTCATCTAGAGATTCGCCGATCAGAGTTCTGTTGTCAGTCTCCAATTTTGTGCAGCTTGTCTCTAGGTTCTAAAATATATGAGTTAAAAACGGCTAAAATGTTCCAACATACAGTCCCTACGGTTAAACGTTATAATAGCAGCATATATCTAGTAATATCAGTTTCAGTTGATTCTGATTTTTCACTTAATCAAACTGTTTTTAATAAACAATTCCTGCTGTCAGAGATCATGAATTATTTTTAAATGAGCCATTTTACTTGGATCAGAGGCAAAGTCACACTGTGTGAGAAAGGGGTAAAACAGGAAGAAAATAATAGAGCTAACATTATGAGTTGTTTTTGGCATGAGATCCTAGATATTGCAATGGTTAGTGTGATTAGAGTAATTTGTATACTTGAAAAAGTCCAGCCGTATTAACACCAAAAGAAGTCTAGGGCAGCTAGCATCCCTACACAGTAAATACGGCTAATCTTTAAATAGCTTCTTAAACCTTTGGTTCTTCTTCTAACTCAAGGTTAAAACATTTCGCTGATACCAAACATCGCTAGCTCCATATAACAATGTCCATGTTGAAGCTTGTCCAAGGCTAACTGTGTAACCCGTTAGCCTTTTTTACAGTCCAATCCCTGACTTTTTGAGTTTCCAACTGGTCAGTCACAGGTCAGCACATCTCTACCGACATCCCAATTATGTGATTTCACAACATAAGCTACTATAAGTATCATGTTTTTGGCATCGTATTGCAGAAATGACCATAAAATTACAATGGTTAGAATGATTATAGTAGTTAGCATTCTTGGAAAAACTCATATGTTCAGGAACTGGAGTCTAGCCTGAATGAGCAGCTAGCATCCCTCCATTGTAAATACAGCTAACCTTAGCTTCTTAACCTACTGGTTCTTCTTTCGACTTGTTTTAAAACATTTCACTGATATTGAACATGGCTAGCTTCGAAGAACGTCCATATCAAAGACTGCCAAAGGCTAACATCTCCATGCTCACCAAGGTATTAGCCTTCGTTATGCTGCATTCCCAGTTGGAAAGGACAAGATTTTTGAGTTTCCAACTGGCCAGTAACTGGTCAGAGCATCTCTATTGGCAACACATACATACACAGCTACGTAGCCATAAGTGTTATACGAAACCAATAAGTAACAGGTACATGTGATCATATTGTATCATTCATTCTTGTCTCCAGATACATTTATATGCTAAAACAGGTGCCTCTCCTCTGCCACACTTTTAGGCGATGAATATTGAAATATATGGCCTAACTTTAAAACACACACATACACACACATATACCCTGACCTAACACGTGAACACCCGTCTGGCACATGTAAAAAACTGTCATTTCATTAAACGGCTCAGTGGGGGCCCATCCATGCCAGCAGAATGAGGCCCACATCTAAAACCCCCCCACATCGTCACTGTATTTTCCACATAACTATAACGTCTGAGGGAACACTGAACTACACACAGAGTGAAGCTTTACAAAAGCTTTTCAAAAAGGTCATTCAAGAGGTGACAAACAATACTAGAGGAAAATAGTGCTTTAAAAGTCACGCATGCAATTTTTTGTAATAAACTAAAACAATATCCTTCCTGAAATAGAGGAATTTGTTTTTATTTATTTTTTTTCTTCTTTTTATTCTGTCCAAACACGAGTCACACAGTGAGGAGCAGGGCTGAGTAGAGCTCCCATGCTGGAGAAATAAAACGCAGAAAAGCCGCACACAGCTTTGTTAGCAGCTGCCATTCGTAGGTTTTGGCTTGATTTCCGGACTTTTGTTCAGAAAAAACCCCAAAAAAGTTCTTCGTAACAGAAGAGAAGGTCAAATACTGCTTGTGTAACCAAAAAAACCAACCAAAACACAAAAAGGTCGTCTCACCTCCCTACACATTCACATGTCTTGTGAGATTTGGGGAAAAACATTAAAAAAAAAAAAAAAGTTCTTCAGAAAGCAAAACTTTCTTTAGCTGTTTTCTGTGGTTCACTTCTGCACTTTCCAGAGTGTCCACTTCATTCAGTAAGAACAAGTGGCTGTAGGAAAATAATAATAATAATAACAATAAAAAAAGACACAGTTCTGCTCATTTCTCGCTTTCAGTGGGTTTTCAGCCTTGTTTTTACACCATGGTGAGAGGGCTGCTCTGCTCCCTGATGTCTGCTGGAGGAAGGCAATCTTTCTTCACCGGCATTTGGGTCACAGAGCAACATCTTCTTTCGGGCTGAAACAAATCGGACACATAGAAAACCTGCCAGGCAGAAGGAGAGGGAATTCTTTAAAGGTTTGCAGATGGTCAGAAAAAAAATAAAGACTTTCTACACTTTGTCTTGACCTAAAAATAAAAAATATGACTTCCTCCATATCCACAATTATTTATACTTAAAAATTACATAATGACACTTTTAATGATTGTGGCTAGTTATTCACTCGGTTTACAATTTGATGTGGAAATCTTGGACAATTTAGAACAAACAATATATATATATTGTTCACGATTTGTTACATTCACCTTTGATAACTTTTGTACATCTATCAATCAGCAAACAATAAAAAAAAGCTAACAAATATCCTCAGCAGCACTTCAAACATACAACACTCGCTGCAGTCCTCCTCCTAAACAGCAGGTGTCTCTGCTGAGAAAACAGTGCCACCACTCAGCACATGTGGTCTCAGAAAAAGCACAACAGGAAGTCAATTCTGAATTTCCAAATTTAGCTACGTACTTTTAACATCTTCATCCTTTTGAGCTCTTTTTTGAAGTCAAAAACAAGAGACTGGAGGCTTAAAGGGTCGTTTTGTAACAACGCTCAAAGTCTTTAGTCAACTGTAGCTACGTCTTGATACGGCTTTACTGTTTGTTGCTACCCTCTAAAGGTCCTAGGAAATAATTATAATAACTATTTTTGGTTATTTTTAACATTTCTATATACAAGTAAAATAATAATAAAAAAAAAACAGTGCTGAAAAAACAAACTTGGTACAGAAATAAACAATATTTAACCAAAAGATGTACAAACGTATTATAACTTCACTTTTATTATACATAAAGCATCAACAAAATCAAAGCAGCAGAATCTTTCCTGTATATTTTTCTAAAACATGTCTCCAGGGAATTTCAGATAAGTCTGTAGACTAACTCATAAAAGAAAACACAATGAAACCTTATTTTATTAAACAAATTGTTTTTATATATATATATAAAAAAAAAAAAAAAATTAAAAACAGTTTTCTGTTTCATTAGATGAAAATGAACAATTTTGTCTGCTGTTATAATCGGGATAGCTTTATAGAAGAGTGTGACGA
This sequence comes from Brachyrhaphis roseni, assembly GCA_903066815.1. Taxonomy (NCBI): domain Eukaryota; kingdom Metazoa; phylum Chordata; class Actinopteri; order Cyprinodontiformes; family Poeciliidae; genus Brachyrhaphis; species Brachyrhaphis roseni. The sequence goes on from CAEFZY010050529.1 coordinate 6,665, forward strand.
CTTACGATGCAGATGGCCACCAGGGCGCCCTGAACGAACCCGGCCAGCACATCGGAGGGGTGGTGCTTGTGGTCGGACACCCGGGTCAGGCCAGTGAAGAAGGACATCATGAGGAGGGTGGACTGGATCAACGGACGCAGCAGGCGGGCTCCGTCCCAAGTTAAGCGAGACTGCAGGTAAAACTGTAGACCAAAGGAAGTCAGATTTAAAAAAGAAAAGTTATTAAAGAACAGAACGAGTAAAAGGACGAACGTCTAAACTCACCACTAGGTAGAGCATGCTGTAAATGGAGAACGACGCGTGTCCAGAGAAGAATGACTTCCTGAGGAGAACGTTTGTCAGTTAGCATTGTAGAGTGTAATAAATGTCCAAACCAACGGCATTTGCTTGTGGGTGACTGAGCCATGGGTTAGCACACCTTACCTAGCCTCATGGACTTGGTTCACTGGCCCTAGACACGTGTACTCCGTGATGTAGCCCAGGGAGCAGTTGATGGTGGAGAAGTCAGGCTTGCACACGTCGAGGAAGTTTGGCCGCAGGCGGCCTACAGACACCTTGGCGATGTTGGTGAAGGACAGGCTGACGGCACAGCCAAAGATGAACACCCCGATCTGTTTGTAGAAAGCAGCAAAGTAGGGGTTCCCGCCAAACGACTTGGATTCCTTGGTCAGAAAGAAGATCCTGAAGCTTTCACCTATTATGATCTGAGAGAAGAGAGAGGAAGCGGATGTCGGTGAAGCGGCATTTTTGAAGTTATCATGTGCTATTGAAGAATGATGGACATTGGGCTCTTTGCCGTTTTGCCTCTTGGTTGTTTCGTGGTTTCCTACCAGACTCTTTTTGGGTTCAAAATGGAGAACATTTTAAACCAACTCTGCATTAACTCAGACCAGGCAGGCTGCTTTGCCAACAATTTAAAGTAATTTTCTATGATCTGCTCAAATGGTATTGTAAAGAAATGTGGACATATGGTTTGATCGGTACTAATTTGTCAAATATCATCAGATTGATCCAGCCTAAACATTAATTTGAATCAAAACTAATCACTGACTCGTAATTGAGACAAGCCTTGGGGTTGCTTGAGTATCAATTATCTATACTACTGAGCTTTCTATACATTAGGGCTGCCGATTTGCCGAACATCTTAACTCCTTATTCTCTTCCTCTAAGAGTAAACAATGAAAGAACCACCACTGAACAATGACCATTGGAGGGAACAGAGGGGGGCAATCAAGGGGAGATGAATATTCATGACTCAAAACACTGGTCAAAGCTCAAAAACGCCTTTCCTGCCCCCTAACCTCATCTTCCTCCGTTGTCTTCAAGACGTTTACAATTGAAGCTGTGGAGGAGCGAGAGACAGATGGGGAGGTGGGGGGGGGGGAGGTACAGAATGACAAGGGAGGATGGAATGGCAAAGAAGATATGCTAATAAGATTGAAGGAACAATAAGTGTTGCAAGTAAGGGAGGAGAGGCAGAAAAGTGAGAAAAGGAATGAGGAGGAGAGGAGGGTTGGGGGGAGTCACTGCTGGTTCTAATCAAGGAAATGCTGAGCTAGGCGACGTGTCTGATTGGCGGCGGCCAGATTCCACCAGGCGCATGTTTGTTTTTCCCCCCGCACAGACGGTCTTTCTGAAAACCCGGACGTCTGGCTGTTTTCACGTTAGCATCTCGAATTCATCGCGCATTCTTCCGTGGGTGAGGGGGGGTGGGGTGGGAGGGCGTGAGCGAGCCTTGCTCTGGAACACACTGGAGATTTAACAAGCAGATAAAAAAGAAAAAGTGTTTGTTTCCACCACACAGGCCTTTGGAGCCAGCTGCAGCTAGCCCAGCTGGAGGAAAGACAACACATCTGGTTCCTCTTGTGCAGAAGGTTTTCACTGAGCGAACAGATGAATCGAGTTGCTTGGTAATGAACGTGCAGCGCCTCGAGAAAGCCGTCACGCACCTTGAACTTCTTCCGTATTTGGTCACACTACAACCACGAAATTTGTTGGATTTTACTGGGAGTTTGCGTCTACTTAGGAGGAAATGGGAGTCCAATTGTGTCTAATTTAATCTTTATAAATCTGGTCGTTCGTCAAAGGCCTAAAGAACACCAGCGGACAGGGATATGGTTGTGATGCTTAAAACAGAGCTAGGTTATAAAAGACAATATTTTAGCAGGTCTGAGGTAACTCTGGAGGGGCAGCAAAGATCCACAGAATAATTAGGAGACTCTGTTGACTGGACAATTGTTATTTGCCCACTTCCTGTAAGGATGAGTGGCTTTCCTTCCAAAGGGAAACGGGAGCTGGTCAGAGTTGAAGGAGAGATGGTTTGAGAGAGAAGCCCATTTGGCGTCTGCAACACGGCGACGATGTGAAAATCTTACCATAACGGAGAAAAAAAACCAAAAGCAAAAAGCTGATTTGCTATTTGGATAAAGTTCCAAAGGTGACGGCACATTGTGTCTACTTTCACCCTGACAAAGGCCAGCATAAATTAAATAAATTACAAAAAGGCCACGACCTCTTGGTTTCCCCCCAGCTCTCCATCTCGGAGCAACGAAGCACTAAATACGTTTGTTTTTTCTTCTGCTTCATAAAACACAAATGTTGACCAGAGCTCTCTAGGGGGGTGTTGGAGATGGATCCAAAATTCATGTATTGCTGGGCGAAAATGAAATATGTGGCCATTTTTTTTTCTTGTTTGGGGCCCTCACCACAATTCCACCCCAGCAATTATGGTATTTAACCAAACAACCATTGCGTCAACCGTAATTACACAGCCTGCCGGCTCCTTCTCACCCCTGTGGGTTTAGGTCTGTGCAGTACTCTGCTCTTGGGGGGGCGGTGGGAGGTGAAGGGCAGGGTACACAACACATGCACCCTCAGCAGTGAGGCAACGCCGTTTCACTCGACCGAGGTGAAAACTGGACATATTATGCGAGGTATAACATTTAACTTTTTAAACAGGCCTTATGTTTTGGGGGGAGTGCTGCGGGAATCTGTTTGCACACAAACTACCCATCTGTCGTTGTGAATGTATTACTCTGTGGCTACCGAGGTGTTGGGGGTGGGAGTGTTTTGTGAGCACTAACTACACGCTTGGGCAGGCTCCGTCTACTCGCCGTGGTCGCTGCCGAGTTCTTACAAAAGTCGCTGGAGTTTAATTTCAGTTTCCATGTAGCGGCTGAGTCCTAAAGTACGAATTGTTGTCTTTAGACGGAAAACCCCCCCCAAAAAAGTCTTGTAATTTTCTTCTTTATTGCTGTATCTGTCAAGAGCAGCCTGGTGAGAGACTCTTGAACAAAACTGCACGAGTTCCAGCAGTAATGAGTTTAATCACCAGACTCTGGGTTGAGATGCTCGGCTTTCTCTCCGGAGAGTCCTCCAAACTACACTTTACTGTGAAAGTCCTAACCACTTTAGTCATCTTGCTTCCTCTAGGGAAAACTCGGGAGAGAGTGTTGTCGGTTCGCTCTTATCTGGAATGCTCTGGAGGCAGCGGATCTGGCTGATGGCTCAGGTGTGGAGAAGAGTCGCATCAGTCATCATTCAGGATAATCTTGGTTTGTTCCCTCAAAGCCCCGAAATGGGAGGCAATAGTTCCAAACATTTAGAAGTAAGCATGTTTATGCCTGTATTATTAGCAGCCCTCGTGTATTAGTATTCAAAAAAACTTGCACATGTAGTAAGATTTGTGTTTGTTCAGAATAAACCCTAAATTGTTGGACAGTTTTAGCAAGTGCTTCTATCTATTTGCTGATTTTATGAAGATCAACATATGAGTGTCTTACTTTAATGGCGTCCTTCTCATTTACAAGGTTGGCCAAGGGAAGCCTATTCCCATCCTATTTATGTATTGGAGTAACAATACCTCATTGATTACTCATTAAAATATCCTTGACACTTTAAAACTGAAAGAGAAGGACAAAAATTGAAATGTTTTACAATATGTTAATTGGTGTCAATAATTGTGGAACCATTAATCTGGTAAAATAAAAATGCATTTCTAATAATTTGATGCTTTTAAATTTGTTGGAATATTTTATTTTCCAATGTGATACGGCTCCGTAATAAGAAATTGTTTTTACTACGTTCCTATAAAAACTGTGGATTGAGCAGCAGATACGCTTTGAGGCAAACATGAACAGCTGCAGCCGATTGGACGGTTTGCATATGTTTAAATCATTGTTGCAGACAGAAGACACGAAATAGCATCAACTGCAAACAGGAATAATAATAATAATAATCATAATAATAAAAGATTAGCATGAGAATTCACATGGCTACCACAGGTGCTGCTAGTACTTGTGAGTGGCGCTGAAACCCCAGGAGTGAAGATGACATTAGTGATGAGAGTGAGGTGACTTACAGAGAGGATGCTGATTAGAATGCCTGTCGCGCTAAGCAGAGTGTCGCTAACGATCTCTCCGCTTTTGGCCGGGTACCTGATGGATTCATCGTCGCAGTAAAACCCTCTACGGTACGGCTGAACAGCGGAGGTCTCAATTACCAAGAAAGGCAGGCCGGCTAGCGGGTAGAGGCGAGTGAGTGGCACAGAGAGGGCGGGGAGGAGGTAGGGGAGGGACGGGAAGGGAATGGAAGGGAATGGGGAGGACGGGAGAGGTGGATGGGTGGGTGAGAGAGAGATGGAGGTGCTAGGTTAATGACACGCAAATCAGAGGCTGTGGTGGCAAGCAGGGGATGACGAGAGAACATCTGGAGCTGGCTCAGTTCGTTCTGTGGCTGTTATCTGTGACTAACAAAGTAATGACTGCTAATTGGCCAGTTATTTACTGAAGGATCCGACTCGGGGTTATGATTCAGTCTGTCAACTGAAGATCGAGGATGCTTTACCTTACAGCTGTTTTTGTTTTCTGTAAGGAATCATTCTGTTGAGCTGAATGTTTCCAAGAAGCTCTCATTGCCATTTTAGGAGGGAAATTTGAAAAATACGCTGCAAATTTCAGCATGTGGTTTTGTCTCAGGACTGGAAGGTCATTTGAAAGTCTGTCACTGTAATGATAATAAGCAGCAAGTTGTCCAAGATAGGTTCAGAAATTGCCTCATAAAGGTAAAAAATAACCCCTAATGGTACTGACGAGTTTGAATCAGTGGGAATCCGTCTGCTTAGTAAAAACATTTAGTAAATCTCTTTAATATGCGCATCTTAATTATAAAAAAATTAAACTACGTGGAGAAAATTCCATTTTTGTAGGATCCAAAGTTGTGCGATTTAAGCTTGCCAGCTAGTTTCAGCTGTTTGAGACCCTTACAGCAAGAAGGGAAGTGGCTCTAGAGTTGAAAACTTAAGGAGTCGAATCATAAGGACTTTACTGACTCAGCATTTTGAGTAGCCAGAAGAAGATTTTGTTAGCTGTCAAACCTTCACACTGTTGGTAAAAATAGAAATACTATGTCTCATTTCATAACTCTAATGTAAGTATTTATTATCATCTCCCTCATTTTTAAAGAAATTCTCTTCTTGGAGGACTGTAATTTGAGTGTTTTAGATCTAAAAATATTGTTAGGGAAAACAAGACTTTTTAAAAATATTTCAATTTGGGACAATTCGTATTTTCAGATATACGAATTGAGCTGTCGATTTTGTATGCGTTTGGTAAAATGAATGCACACTCATGGCTTCCTGAAGGCCGGGATTTGAATCAAACAGTCTACAGTGGAAACTGGCGGACAAGTATTGTGCTGCATACATGATTTGCAGTCAATGGGACATAACCACCGCGTGTGACTCAGAGCCTGTGGAAGCCATCAAATCGGTGTGGGATGTGAAAAATCCAGCCACTGGCGAACTGAACGCGCTCCAAGACAGGCTTCCCCTCATCCTCCTGCTTTTACCACACCAGGACTTACAGAGAACATGGGCAGAGTGAGGCCCAAAGCTATGAGTGCGGGAGTGGGCACCGTGCTGCTCTTATAGGGAAGAGTGATGCTCTCGTCGTCACAGAAGAACCCCCTCTGGTAAGGCGGGATGATAGACTTGTGCAAAAGCATGGAGACAAGAGCCACTGCATGGTTGGACAGATACATGAGTGCAGGTGAGGCGGGTTTTATCAGAATACATATATACATACATTTAAGAAAACACTTAACATAGCAGAGAAAATACAAACCGCTTTCAGGAGTTCCAAGGACAGCATCTTCGTAAGTTTAACTAAACACTATTGCAGTTAAAATAAGAACATTTATTTTGTCCTCTTGTTCCCTCCATTTCAATGAGAGCGCATTGAAAATGCTAAAGTACCAGTTTTCCAAAAACTCTGTGGAAGAAGGAAGTGGAAAAGCTTTTCCTTCAAGCATAATATTGCACAATTTGAAATTATGAAAATATTTTTTCTGATTATTGGAAACACACCAATTTCAAAAGAAAAAGAAAAATCTTGAGCTAGATAGATTTTGGCCATATCGAAATTGATCTATCCTTAGTCATATATTCATCAGCCAGCTGCTACTACTGGCAAAAACTAAGAGGAAAAAAAGTAGCAGGATGATGATACTTTCTCTTTTTTGGGGGCAATATCCAACGCTCTTTTGTAAAACCACCAAATACAATTAACCCAAAATGTCACATACGTAGCCGCTCCCAAGTATAAATCCATCCATGGTTATGATTTTGTGAAACTGCGCTATTTTAACCAATGGCAGTTATCCTTCCAGTCTCTAACGCCGAACTGTCAAATTTTTGCTAAACCGGAAAAGACAAAAAAAAAAAAACAACCGAAACACCTTGAGTGGCGCCATCTTTCCGGCTGCGGCTTTGATGTAGACCTTAAGAGTCTCTTGAAGACGCCTTGGGGATGTTTGTGTCTGATCGATTTAGTGTCTTTCACCACTTGAAGTAGCGAAAAGATCTGTTCTTATCTGCTGACAACAAACAGACCGGGTGTAACTTAGCCAAGAGCCAATAAGGACAGCTTATTTCCTCGATCTCAAGAGGCAGGGATGGAGGGCTTTGATATCCGGGGGTAACTTAGGTACCCGGGAGAGGCTTTCAAATCTCAAGACAGAATAGGGAAAATATGCTTTCACTTCACTTCAAAGTGATGCTGGGCTTTCAAGTGGGCTGCGATCTGCAGATATAAAGAAAAACAAGCAGACTGCCGGAGTTGGGGAGGGTGGCAGGGGGAATTTCTTAGACTGAATGTCAACACATGCTTGACTTGCTGAGCCCCTCAACCTGATATACCCACCCAATTACACACACACACACACACACACACAGAGCTGCTAAGTTGTGGTTTTCAAGGTCCAGCTGGGCCGAGTTCAGGTTACAGAGAGTTCTGGCGCTCTGGGAAATCCAGAATGCCGCTCGGCCCTCCACATTCAGCAGGGTTCACATTATTAACTTTCAGCCGCTCTTCAAACAAATACCTACGCCGGAGTGACATTCCGCTCTGAAGCTACACCGGTGGAAAAAGAAATCGGGCGGGACGTCTTAATGGGCCTGTAGCTGTCAAAACATACAGCGTTTTACAGTGCGCTGAATCCTGAATGTCAAATCCCCCACAGTTTGGTTTATCTGTCTCTGAAGAGAACAACACAGGAGGCTATCCAGACTGCTGATATGACGGAGAAAAGACCTCTGCAACCCCTTTAAACTCATTCACTCAGACTAACCACAAGCCCAGAGGCGTTCGGAGGGCAGAGACTCAGAGAAGAAAGGTCTGGCAAACGCATTGATGAATTCATGAGTCCGTGGCTTTTAAATGAACCTTAAAATGACCAAGCGCAGTAGATGACTTCTTGGAAACAGGGCGAAGGGAGGAAAAATGACAAGAAACAGAAGGTCACAGTCAGATCCCGGCTTCCAGGCATTTGGCTGTTTTTGCTTCTCCCTCTTGACTCGGGTGCCATGACCCCTTGTATCCGCCTGACATTGCAGCATCAGCAATGAGCACGGCGTCTTGGGATTTTCCCCTCCTACCAGCTTCAGTCGAGCCCGCACGAAACATCATAGGGCGGTGGAGAGCGCCGGCCGCGCCAACGTCAACACCTGTCAGCAGGTGTGGGCAAGTTTTCCGGCATTAGCTCAACGTCAAAGACAACAGGAGCGAGAGAAAATGCTGAGAAGCTGGATTTAAACGGCAAAGAAAAAAAGTTCAGTTCTTCATATCACCATCAGCCGTTCTCTGACAAGTTTGGTTAGTTCAACCGGGAGTCCTACCTAGTCATGGGTCAACAACCGGTACAATGTACAAATAATGACAAATTCAGCAGTGTAGAAATATTTTTAATTTCAGAAAACAGATTATATTTTCAAGTATGCACCGATCCGACTTTCTGTGGCTTACACAGATTTCCAATTTGTCTTGAGCTCAGACCCTCCAATTCCGCTTTTGACCGATTTAGACAACTACTTTGCAATATTAGTTGTAACTTTGAAACCAAGTAAAAATAAATAAATTCATGAATCCAAACAATGGAAAATTTGGGGAGTTTTTCTTTGTTTAGATGAATTTAATGAGTAGGGAATTAAAAAAATGGCAACTCACTGTGATTTTTAAAGGTAACCGTTTAAAATTACAATTGGAAAGTTAGTATGTCTGTTAGCCCAACTAATTAACAAGTAAATATAAGCTTGTCTGAGTTGGGTTCCTCTACAACCCCCCATTCAGATTATCCTTTTGTTTAGAGATCTACGTGTTTTTGTGATGCGTTTGGCGTCAACTAAAATGTCCTGATAAAATGGGTTTGAAGAAGACCAACCAATAATTTATACGTCACAGTATAGTCATTAACCCGGAGCCACTGTGAACTGAAAGCAATTTGCTTTTGCTTTAAGGATTGGATGCATGAGTATTGTGATGCAAAGTTCAGAGCTGTCTTATGCTGATGAATGCTACGATTAGTAAGCCACGTCCCTTTGGTTCTGCAGCCGCAGCTCCATGATATGAAAATCCTCAAAGCCTGACATTTCCGAAATATTCTACTATTCCCCGCTATAATCAATATTTTACATCTTAAGCACCAGCAGATGTAACTGTTGCTTTTCTGCTTTAGATAAAAGCAAGTTAATCATGTTAAACATTTATATTTTTGTCTTCAGGTATGTTTTCTCTTGGCCCAAACCTAGTCTCAACGTAAAACAATCAAATGTTGAGGGATGATGTTGGGTTTTTCTTGGCGTCACCAGGTTCTTATATCTGTGGAAAATGTTCAACATGTGCTGGAGGCAAAAAACACCAAGAAGTGACTGTAAAAACAAACATTTTCCACTTGATTGCGCAGCGGTGTCGTGCGTGAACATGTCTGAGCCCTACACACACACACACACACACACACACACACCCACAAACGTATACATACACACAATGATGTGGCTGTTTTTGAACTTTCAGCTGTGCCTTTAAATAACCAGTTGCACCATAGCCGAGTCTGAGGTAAATCTTCACTCATGTTTCCACAGCGTACGGGGAAACAAGATGAGTCAAACGAGTTTGATTGATAGAAATCACATAGATAGAAATGTCACCTGCTGGTGACATTTTTCTGATGTACAAGTTGGACAAGTTTTGTTTGTTCAGGTGTACAATGAGAGACGTTTTAATTAGCTACATGGTGTGTTCCTAAAGTGACGGTTCTGACTTGTCTGGTTAAAACCAGACTGTGTAGACAGGGAGTAAAACAAAAAACAATCCCTAAAAGAAAAAAAAATTTTATTTGCAAACTAATCTTTCAAGAGCTTTCTCAAATTAGAAACTTCATAAATGTTTAATGGTTTGAGTATCTTTGCTCGAATGTATGGCATATTAGCGATCCACTTGAATGTCAGAGGATTAACTGGGAAACACTATAGCCACCTTCCGCAGTCTAATGTAAACTGAAATGTTTCCTATCGGATCCTAGTCAGGGTGACGTTTTCCCGACAGAAAACTCTCATCTTTACTGAAGCCAATGATCTACAAAGAGGAGGGGAGTCGGAACGCCGTAAAACAACCAAATAACGTCCTTGGAGGCAGGAGTAACTGCACTGAGAGCGGACCAAGGAGATTGCTAGTTGTGGCCCACAGTTTCCTACTTGCGGTCAGAGTCTTTAACCCGACATCTTTAGACAGAAACACACTGCTGGTTTGTTGACAAGTTTCTTTCTGTCAAGTTTATGGAACAAATGATGGGGATTTACCCTCCACAGAGATGAAAACTAGCCTGACTCTAAACATAGCACATGAAAAGGAAAAAAAAAAAAAAAAAAGATTACTTTCTACAAGATTGTAAAACAGTCAGTGGATTTGCCAAGAAGATGGAACAATGTTATTTTTAACATCTGGCTTACAACTGTGGCTTTACTCTGACATTTCAACACATTATGGACATGTGGTTACATCAAGCATCAATTAGTATTAAGGACAAGGTAAATCATTTTAATTTCTAAAATGTTTCAGCATCAAAAACTAAATCTACCAGCAGCTGTTGTGAGATTTTTAACACCCACATTGGTCTGGTAAATAACCACTTAAGCCATACGCACAGCGTACAGTTCAGCAGATGTTCACATCTGAAGCATTCCTGTTGCTGTGAGGAATTTGAGCCATTCTGGGAAAAAGAAGAAGTCAAAAACAGAGGTTCGTATGGTTACAGGTGTGGGTGGAGAGGGAAGAAATGCTGGAACAGTTCATTAGTGGGTTTCCACTAAGCCAGGACATTTTCAGAGACCGATGAGAAACAGAACACAAGGAACTCATGTAATACTTGGAAAAGATAAAAACAGATTATTTTGTGGGTTAAACAAGAGCTTCTGAGTCTGACTGGAGTTTGGTTTTAATTTGCAGCTGCTTCAAGACCCACAATTATGCACCAATCATAACCTTTATCGGAGTTTACAACTGGAACTTAATATCAGACATTACACTATATTAAAAATATAAATCACTTTCATGTAAAAAATGTGATGGTTGAATCACGTGTTTCCCATTATTTATATACTATCAGTTGTAAACGTGATCTTTTAAAATGCAATTATTCAGGACGGTCAATTAAATCCCTGTTGTTGGAAAAGATTTAAGAAGTTTCTCTTTACTTCTGAGGTTGAGAAAGCTAGAGAAATAAAACTCAAACAATTCAACAATATCTGACTCTATTACCCAGTCTGTTATATGACTTGTCAAATTACGTGCGCTTAATTATGTGGGTTTGACTAGGGGATATTGAGCCGTCATATTTCATTAGGGTCGACTGACCCAAATGGGAACCAGAACTGAAGTAAATTGAAATGAAGCCTGCTACCATGTCTTCAATTAGATTAAATTGAATGAGATTCTAGCTCTGTAACCACTTTGGAAACTGTAAACAGCTGCTAAGAAGGGCGGGGCAATAAATAAATATATATAACGGTAGACATGTGATTAACATCAAAATAATATCTGTTAGATATATCGAGTAATATCATTGAACTCCGAACTATAACCGAACAGCATTCTGGGAATCTATCAGCCAGCTAAACAAGGTTGGTGGCGTCAACTAACTCGGCCTTTGGTTACCTAGCAACAACCTGTTGAATAGTAACAACGGTTTCACGTACCCTACCTCATAACTCTTTAAAAATAGAAAATAAAAATAAAAAAACCCCAGCTGGAATAGAAAGTAGAAAATGAGTACAACAGCTGGAGAGGAAATTGTGGGAAAAAAACTGGTAAAGTCATGTAACCAGTATAACTACCAGTATGGCAGTATTAAAATAAAACGTTAATTAATAATTACTGATACCGATTGATAAGAAGCACTTGCTTCGTGATACGTTTTTTCAGTCATAACCACCCGATAAGTTTGCTAGAATCGGCAGTGTCAATAGTTGATGTTAAAATTATAACATATAGTGCTTTTAAACTTCCATTACATCACACGTTGAATATAAACAGTAGTAAATGTGAGCTGTGCTTACCTACGAACAAGCAGAAGAGATCCAGGGCGACCAGCAGCTTGCTCCGGCTGCGGTTTGGGCAGATACTGCTGCCCAGTGAACTCTTCGTGTCGGCTGCCATGATCTTCACACAACGTTGCATTTAAAAAACCTTTATATCTGCGCCTCTATTTGAACGGAGGAAGCCGGTTGTTGTTTTTCAAAGATCGTCTCTAGCCGCTCGGCACGAGTCAGTTGGGCTCGCGCGCTGGGTTCTCCTCTCACTGTTTAAACAGGCGGTACTTTTCTTTCACCCGGACTTTCTACGACTACAGTTCGGCGCTTTCTTCTGTTCTCACCATCCTTTCTTCTCTTCCTTTTGGCTGTTTCAAGTCTGACAGACTCCTAAACCACGCCCCTCTCCAATTCTTCTCCCACGCCCCGTTTTCCCCGATTAATACCATATGGATATTTCCCCCTCACACACACCCGACCTGCTTAAGGATGCAGGAGTCAACACAGCAGCATCCAGAGGGGATTTCGCTTTCGTTTGTTTCAAAAGTGGAGGCGTCCGTATTTGTTTAGGCCAGTGATTTTAGTTTTTCCCCACACTTTGAATAAATCATGAATGGGAATTTCTTTTTCTTTCTTAAATCCCCCCCTCAATTAAAACAGTCTCAAAATGAGTCAGCTAAACGGGAAATGTAAGGAGTGTGATTCAGAAGAATCAATGGGATTTATTTGATGCAACATGGAAATAAATTTTTTTTAAAAAAGAACAATCTCATAACCACTGTCGGAACGTAAAGCAACCGCAAACAACCGTTTATTTCTGCCCAAATCCAGTGCAATCATCAACCGTGTGCGTCAGCATCAACTTTTTAGAGTGCATTTAAAGAAAATAAAAGTGTTCAAACCATTGTGAAATTATACTTCTAGTAAAGATAAATCAAACAAATTGTTTTTCCCAAGTGGTACACACTACAGTCTCCATCTTGATCAGAGGGTATCAGCATATGGAGGAGGAGGGGGAAGCAGCTCCATCTCTGTGAGGTCAATCTCCTGTTCGCTGTCACAAAAAATAAAAAAAACAAAGAAAGATGCTTTAAGTACAGTTTAGGGGGATTCTTTAGGTGGAAAAAACAAATCCTGAGTGCTTCAGTACAATAAACAATGATCAAAGAGAATCCAGTTTCTCCTTTTGATTAGACGGAAGCAACACTTACAGATACGGAGGCTCCTCAACTGCACACAAGAAACCTAGATAAAGACAAGAATGATACGCAAGTCACATCAACTTTGAACTGTAAAACACGCAACACCCTCTCGTGTACGAGTCACGGGAGATAAAGCGCTCCCTGCCGAGCTGTTTTCCATCACACATTTAAAAAAAAAAAAAAAAAAACGTCTCCGAGTTGTGTTTAGACTGCAGAGGCCCCGAGGTGATGTGTGTGTGTGTGTGTGAGGGCCCTTGTTTTAACTTCACCATTATCAGTGAGAGGGAGAGGGGAGCGGTGACGTCAATTTACAATATTAAACTGTCAACTCACTTGACGTGTCAGCACTTGAACGAGACAAACAGGATAAGCAAAACGTTATTAGCAGAATGAGGCGGGGACAGTGGGAAGTGTTGGCAGAGATGCGTCAGCAGAAAACTGTACTTGGTAGGAGTCGCTCCTCCGTCGCCGTCTTTGCCACGTTGGACCAAGAGGGCTAGTTTCTCCAGAGCCTCGTGTCTGGTTCTGTAAAGCAGGGACATTTCTGAGTCATTTTACTGACCAACAGGGCAGTGGTGGTTCTTGCCGGAATGGGGCCCTGGGCAAGTTCCTTCTTCTAGCCCCCCAACCAATTACAACTCCAGTAATTATGCAAGTTTCTTTCCAGCAGAAAGCAGGCCAACTAATCCCTCACTACTCACCAATAAAAATGGGAAACTTACTTCACTGTAAACTTGTTCAAGACACAGCAGACAAATAAAATACAGATATTTTCTTTTACTTCTTGGGTGTCCTGCCTCCCTTTCTAATGCCGCCCTGAGCAACTGCCCATACAGCCCATTTCAAGAACTGCCACTGCTACAGGAGTAGGAGAGATATTTGCACTCAATACAACTAGGGAACTAGGATTGAAACAATTAATTGGCTTAATCAGGATGAATCAATTATTTAAAATAATTGTCAACAAATTTAGTGATCGATTAACTGAAGACTCAAAACAGGCCATTTGCTTAAATAAAATACAAAATAAAATAGAGCAGTAAATAAGCCAAATCTATAATAATGTTGGAGGCCTTTTCAGTGCTGCAGATGCATCCTCTGCTACAAATGTTAAATCATTCACTGAAGGCCAATATGTTGCATTTTAGACAATATTGTGTTTATTATCTTATTTGAAAAGGGAACTGAATTACTTGTTTGTTTGCATCTCTTAATGCATTTCTAATATTGTATAAAAAAAGTTTAAGGGGTTAAATGAAAAATCAGCAGAATGTGCCCTTTTTTAAGATCTGATTAATTGTCACAATAATTGATTACTAAAATAATTGATAGTTGCAGTCCTAGATACGATCCTTAGGACTAATTTTATCCAACAGTTGCAGATTTGTTTGTTCAAGCTAATGTTATAGTATTCAAATTACGCAAAGAGTCGATACGCTGAGTTAATCTTTCTATTAGGAGACTTCTGTAACTCACCCTGACATATTGGACCAAATTCATGTGCTTTTTTTGCTAATTGTTTTTCTTGATCTTACTTCAAAACTATGCCCTACTTCTTAGTCTATCACATTAAAACACACTCAAGAGTTGCCTATGAATACATTTAAAGGCATTGTATTAGCTCATCACCACTAACCCACAACTGTTACTTCTTAAGTTGGCATAAAACTGTTTTCTCTGCTGTGACAGTGTGTGTTTGGGACTTACTGTGTGTGTTGGTCTTCTAGGTTGCTGTCCCAGAGTGTATGCTGGGCCTCCACATGCACGCAAGCTGACAAAGTGAGCACATGAAGGACAGAGGTATGTTGAGGAGCTGAGAGGAGTTAGCTTAGACATGCAAAAACAACAGGAGTGGCAGACACGGTGTGGTGAAACGGCACGTTAAAAGGCATGTCAAGCTGGGTTTCCATCGACAATAAAACTGTAAGATTGGAACTAAGAAAAGAAATTTGCTTAATGAAAACGCAACAATTTTGAGCAAACTGCCGTTTTTGGATAAAAACCTTTTTGCGCTAGGATGAGGTGGTTTTTCGGTCGTATCGAAGTTAGTGTATTTTACAAAACAACAATGGAAACACTTTTCTGCATCACGAGTCACAAGATCGACAACCAGATGTTACTACTAGAAGAAAAGAAAAAGCAGGAAGTGGTAGGAGGATGAGGGAACAAACACATTCAAGAGTGATTTTTAATTGTGTTTCTTATTTAATAGAAAACAGAAATTGCAAAAATGTGGGGGCTTTTGACATTAGCGGAATATCAATTAAGTTTTGCGCATTGTACAGCGCAGTAAAAAGCATGTCGCAGTCTGCTATACATCCACACGCAACACCAACCAAACAGAGACGGCACTCTTCCCTTTAAAGTGACACACTGGATTTTTGGTTGGGTTTTTCCCAGCACTTACATACTTCATATACTTACACATTTCTGGCTCTGAAACAGTCTGCTGAGCAACGCTACGGCACAAAAACAAAGAGAGAGGAATGAACAATAAAATACTTTCAATCTGCTAGAATACTGCATCATCAGGTAACTTTGAGCCCTAATGAGGTCAATGATGGTCATACTGGCTTTCATAGGATGGTGAAAGAGTTTCATCCTCACAGGCCCACTCCTCGCTGTCATCTGTGACTGTGGAAAAACAAACTGCTGTGATTAAGGCCAGCATGCATGCTGATGAGAGACATTCAGCAGCCTCACCCCCAGTAAAAAAATAAAATAAAATAACACAGCTTTGAAGCAGATGACGAACATGGCGACTGACGTGGTGCTTCGTCAATCAACGAGCGCAAACATTTTCTGTACCGTTCAGCGCGTTCTGACACAATGAGTGATTGAAATGTAAGCAACAGGCCGGAGGGCTGTGGATACTTACAGGATCTGGAAAAAGACAGGGGGAGAAATGTGTCAGGATTTATCATTGCATGCGTGGAGTTTTGATCTTATAAATCAAAATATAGAAATCCATGTGTCTTTTTCAAGTACCGGCTCCCAATGCTGAAGGTGTCCGGCTCGACGTAGGCGCCCCGTCCAGCTGCTTGAGCCTTTTTGCCGAGTTCGAGCATGTCCTTGATGTTTAACTCAACATTCATCACAGAGATGTAACCGTCTACGACAGAGAGGGGACAACAGAGACTGAGAACAATGTTAAACCAACAAAAAAAAAGAGAAACAACGAAATTAAAAAAATCACATGTTTAATCTTAGTTATTTGTTCTAATTAAACCTACACTTGAGGTTGGCGTCCCTGGCCAGCCATTTGCCTTTGGGGCAGTTGGTAGTTCGGATGATGCTGACCGTATCGCCGTTCCTCACAGGCAGGTCGTTCTTGCGGACCTTGCTGGCCACCATGACTTTGGTGTGGTACATCGGCTCTTCCTCCCCAGTCACCTACGGAGTCAGCAAAGGAGGTCAATCACTGATTTTTAAACAAGTAAGATAAAGTTCAGATTTGTCTGAATTGTACTGCTTACTTTGAACTTCTTTTTCATTTCATTTTCCTTCTTTTCCCTTTCTTTCTGCTCTTTTCTCTCCTTTTCAAGTCGCTGCTTCTCTCTCTTCTTCTGTTCTTTGTGGTCAGCAGTGTAGGGGCTTGTGCACTGCCTAAAGAAAGATTAGACTGTTCAACTTACTACAAACAAAATGGAGGGTAAGAGACATACAATGCAAAAACAAAAACATCTCAAGTATTTTTGGTCCAGTTTCTGGTGCAAATAAATTTGTACACTTGAAATGGAGCAAAACTACCTTACAAGTAACTTTACAGAAAGAAATATGAACTTGTTTTAAGTCAATAATTCCTTAATATTGTTTAAAAAGTAATTGTTCCACTGACAGAATATTTCACTTATAACAAGACATCTTTCCAAATTTATATGTAATATAATGCGCTATATGTGAAATACCAATGGAACTATAACTTTTTCATTAGTATTAAAAAATTGACTGAAACAAGCTCCTATATATTTACACTACAAACTAGACCAAGAATACATAAGATTTTGCGTTTTTGCATTGTATAACCAAAACATTTTCCTGATCGAGGCACAAACATGTTAAATACGTTTATTATGTGGTGGGTTACATTAATTCTTTTCCCTGTTCAGGTGCAATACCTGCAGAGTGATATCAGTATCAACGAATAGGGTTGGACGATATGGACTTAAAGTTTTGTCACGGTATTTTATGATACTAAGTGATAACGATAAAAGTGAAAATAAGAACTATTTATTATTTCTTTTTTAGGTGGTACTGTGTCTTTATGACAGCATTTATAATCTCACAGACTTCGCTCTTGAAAACCATATCCACTTGCAACGCGATTCTTTAGGACACCAGTCACGGAAAGTAGTGTGATCTATAACGCTAAACTGCAAACAGTACCTGCATTTAATCATATTTTCCATGTTTTGGTACACTTATCGAACAGTAGGAAAAAATAGCAAAAATAATCCAGACGATGACAACAGTTTAAGTTTTTTAAAGATCATTAATTGAAATTTATGTCAAAGATACAAAAAAGAAGCAAATGGACTATGTAAATGTTTGGAAACACATACCATGGATGCCGTGGTCGTTTGTGAAGACACCCTTCCCTCTTCTAGAAATGAGCACATGGTTTAGAATATATACAATTTTTTCTCCTGTTCAATGGATTTCATACAACAGAACACCACAAATAAAAGGAATGAGAAAATTATCCAAATAAAAATCTGATAAGTTGTGCCTGCATGTGTAGTTATACTCTTTTAATCAGATACTAATGTTTACCTATTTTCTTCTTTCCTCTAATTGGACAAAATTATTTGTGTCTGATGTGACCATCTGCTGTCGAGAGACTGTTCAACTAATGCTAAACATTACATTAGCATGAAAAATGCAAGCTCATTACAATTGGAATATATCAATAAACAATTATTGGATTCTCAATTGAATATTGCATATATTTGCAATACATTTACAGATAAGGGTAATTTTGGGAGAAAACCCATTTGAGTCTACAGAAGTATTCAAACTGAGATGGGGCTTGTTACCTTTAAGTAGGACAACCATCCTGAACAACCCCATGAACACCACCACAGATTTGTATTGTTCAAAACATTTTTGAGGGGGAAAAATATTTTTTCCATAAATTTTTCACAAGACATTTTATATATAAATGATATTTATTGAATTGCATTTGTACATAGAAATATTTTACCCTGTACTTAATAAAACATTAAATGCACTTACCCTTAACTGGCTGTCTGCATATGGATCTGGAGGAAATAAGAATGTTAAATTCAGATGAACCTTTGCAAGAATTCTTATTTAAATGAGAAAACAAATATCAACTGTACTTCGCAATCTGCTTTTTTGCTTGGTTAACATCTGGCTTGACAGGTGTTTGTTGATCTCAACATCTTCATAAATATTATCGCAGGTTTCGTAGTAGCAGCTCTGATGATGTTCTCTAGAAAACAGAAACAATCCAGATTCACGAGTAGAAATCTAACTGCTGAATAAACACATTAGTCAACTGTTGCCACCAAACCCACCTTGGTTGCATTTGAGTCTTGTGGTTTGGTGTTGGCTCGCCCAAAAACTCAGTGTCCTCTGGGACAGTCAGTTTCTCAGTAGCCTCTACATCAATCTCATCGGAGCGAGAATTGAGAAAAGAATCTACAGCTCCGTCTTCGCTGTAGAACCGCTGCTCTGGCAGCTCTGGGAACTCCAACAGGTTTATTGGTTCAAGAAAGCTTGCTGGATCGAGGGGTATTATGTGTGAGGTGCCAAGGTTTAGATCTTGGACTATATGCATCCTATTTGACTCTCTAGGTTCACAAACTGCCAAGGCAGAATCTGAACCCTCGTAATCAGTGGCCTCTGATACGGCTGGTGTTGCAGGATTACCAACAACTATGTCTAAAGCTTCCATTTCTAATGCGGCAATGACAACAGGTTCAGCCTCTGCTGCTTCCAACTCTGAAGTCTCAAAGTCTGGAAAATCTGGTGTATCAAGGACAGAGACCGTCTCCTTTTTGGGTGTTTGGCACCAACCAGGTGATGTTTCTACAAAAAGGAGACCAAAGGTAACTTTAGTGGAAAGACAACCCCTGTAATCTCTACTGAAGATTTAGCAAAAGCTTCTGTTACCTTTACCTTTAGCTAGGACTGCATGGTAAGAGCTAAGATCAACTGTTGAAGGTCTAGGAGGCTTTACTGGAACTGGTCCAAGAGTCCACAACTCTGGTAGCAGCTTCTTTAAGGGACTCTGACGTGAATAAGGTTCACTAGTCCTCACTGGTAGTTGGCTGGCTTTCTCCAACATAAGGCGCTTATCAAAAGATGCCCCTTAGGTAGAAAGAAAGGAAACAATTGTTATCCAAATGACTAAAAATTACTTGAAAAGGTAATATTTGATGTAGGTAACCTACTGCGTGCAGAGTTGTTGGCTTTGCAGAAAGGCCGAGCAGAAATACAGGCCAAGTGTGGAAAACTTGAGGATGGAGGTACGAAGACATCTGACCCAAGGTGGCCAGGATTCTTTGGAGACAAAGGGAAGGTCTTCTCTGTGAAGCTGTAGTCAGGTGAAAGCAAACCTTTGGGTTTAGGCGGAACTGCAATCTGTCGACGTGAGAGTTTCTTCTTGGCCTTCTCCAAGGTGCTCAGAATCCTGTTGTCAGAGTCTGGACACATTTCTGGTGCAGGAGGGGAGACTACGAATTCAGGACTGGAGACGGAGTACTCAGAGGTCAACCGGTCATTCTGAAGGGAAGGTCGATCCTCTGAGCCTTGCTTGTCCATTGAAGAGAAATCAGTGGGGGCGTTACAAGGTCTGTTGGGTAAATCACCGTATGTGAGCTCCTTGCCATTATCAGTAAAGTTTTTTGATTCTTTGAGTGATTTGAAAGGAAGCAACAACCCCTTCTTCTTTATCTTAGTGTGTGAGAAGACTTGTTTTCTGGTTTCTGCCTCCAGTTTTTGCTCCTGTCCAGTTGGCGCATCTATCTTATGGTCTTTCACAGGGGGCACAGGGAGCACCAAAGGCATGTGCCAGTCTTTGAGGAGATGCTTTGCTGAGCCATCTCCATTTGCAAGCTGAGATGAAGGAGAGGAAATCGGGCGCTTGCCTCCAGAGGCCCGAAGCCCATCTCTGAAGAAGACACGGGGAACTTCAGGGGTGTGGTCATCCACAGCCGTGGCAATACAACTGACCACAGAGCTGCAGTGTCCTAGAAAAGGTTGAAGGAGTTTGGGTTTGTCAGCAACGGCTGGTCGATTGTTTTTTGAATGAGCAAGGAGACCCTCCTCCTGAAATTTAGCCCTCAGAGCCTTGACGTTAATTGATCCTTCCTAAATACAAAAAAAATAATAAAATAATTTAACAAATTTAAAAATATATATTTGGGAAAGAAGACAATTATTTTGACTGTACTTCAGTTCTGTTCATTATTTAATGAATAAACCATTAACAATACAGATTGTAGCTTACTATCAAAAGGTCTTTTAAAATGTGAACGCATTTGTCTCTGCCAAAAGTCAGTTTGCCAATAGCTGATTTAAAATTATAACAGAGTTATATTTTCCACCAAAATATTGTTCTTTTAAATTGCTTCAGCTGGAAATATACCTAGAAAATAATATTTATGCTTCAGCAGTTTAACACCATAAAGGCCAGTATATTTCCATTTTTTGTATTGAATAAAAAATACATGATGTTGATTGACATTCATTATAATTACGTTCTGCCATATTAAAATAAAATTATAAAAAATGTAATCAGACTGAGATTCTGTTAGTTTCTTAAAAATCTGTTGTAAAAATATTTAATTCTCCGAGTCAAAATTTTTATTATTAAGCCCTAAGATGCATTCCTGCTTTTTTTGTTTATTTTTCCACATTAATAGAAAAATCTCACATTTAAAGCAAAAAAAAAAAAGTCAGCATCTTACAAGGTAGTTTAAAATGGGGCCTTCAGCAACTGTGCAGTAGACTATACCGTATATAATTACATTTTCATTATCTGAAACTGATTTTTTTACAAAGCTACATTATTTTATCATTTTGAACAAAAATCTATAAACTATGTCACACATACGTCAATAAAAAGATAAGTGAGCGCGTCTACAGGACGCTGTAGTTTCCATTTTACAGAGCAGAACCTGAGATTAACATTTTCCGACAGCTTTCGGTTTTACCTCCTCCATTGTTCCGAGTTTTACTCGTCACCGTCCTGCTTTGGAAAGCGACTTATCCTCTGAAAACTCCTCCTAACGTCAATGCAGCAAACAGCTTCAAGGTGCTAAAACAAGCCGCTTCAAACAACCGCCACCGACACACCTGCGTAGAGCGCGTGCGTCACCGAATGAGCCAATCAGAAGCGCCATAACCAAAAGCGTCTTCTTCTTTTGTTTTTTTAGCGGTTAGCAGAAACTCTAACCAAAAGCATGTTTCTTTTAGGGTTTTTGTTGTTGTTGTTGTTGTTTTGTTTTTTTTTTGTTTTTTTTAAATCGTCGTCCACTTAAATGGCAACATTACCTCAATAAACAGGGAAAAGAAAACGTAACATATTGTGAAAATGATAAGACTGAGAATTAAACAAATTCTAATTAAATTTAGACAGAGAACTAAATATGGAGAAAAAATATATCTTTGGTTGATCTTTTGCACATTGTATTTAAATATTATTGAAACATTACTTTAAAAAATATATCACCTACAGTTCATTACAGAATTGTTCTAAACTTTTATAGAAACCTATGTCTGGTGTCAAACAGTATTCACAATTCAGCATTCATTACAACAAACGTACACTCTGTTTTAATCGTTAAAATGGGAAAACTAAACTGAAGAAGCTAAATGAGAAACGACATAAATAGGGGCTTGCCCTTTGTTTGAGGACAGAGCGTTTGTGTTGTCTCTTTTGCAGTGACCAGAACAGGGGTCATAGGTCATTAAAAAAATACTTTCCCCATTTTTGTAAGAGCTTCTGTTTACTCTTGATCAATCATTCACTTTTTGTTGGTGCAGACAGCGACGGTACAAGTCCTCCTAGGACGACGACATCCTCTTTGTGATGCGATATGTTTAAGCTTCCCTGATCATTTCCAAAATGGGGACGTTTAATCATGTGGTTATGGCTTTATGTGCTCTGTATCTGCTCATTAACCCAACTGTGAACGCGACCGGGAAGCCACGGACAACTTCTCAGATCAGGTGCAGTATTTTTCACTTCATCAATTCAAACAATCAGTTTAATAAATCCCACGCTGGGCTTATTATGTGACAACAAATGTTATGCTTAGGAGGGCCAGAGCTGCAAACAGTCCAGCGCACATCGACTGTAGAGCGGGGAGGTGGTCGTCTTGGACACGGTGCGACTCCTGCACAGATAAAATGGTGAAGACGCTTTTTCTCTGTAAAACACAAAAACCAAAACCTCCATTTGTTTTCTCCAAACATTAATCTAGATGATCTGATAAGATCATCAGATCATCTAGATCAGTCATCTAGATTGACTGGGTCAACTATGCACCTTTTAACTCTCACCACTAAAGGTAGCTTGATTCTGGATTAAATATAACTGCTTATGAAAAAGGCTCATTTTGAGTGGTTTTTACCAGGTTTATAATACAGACGGGTTCAGATGTGCCGGTGCAGATTTAATAAGGCTGTTTAATATAATCTTTTATAGCCTCTCACCTTCATTTTCAGGTCATTTCTTTTGTGGGAAAATACATTATTTGTAAAAACATATTGTTTTAAGTCACTGATATTGTAATAATTTTCCTAAAATCAATGTAACCAAAGCATTAGTTCTTTGGCTGATCATTTAACTTCATTAAATGTTCTAATTATTAACCCACGGCCTTCTGTTTCTCTGGGGTACAATGGGATAAAACACAAAGGCCCATTTCTTGAGCCCCTGGCCACTCTGCTAAATGAAGCCTGATATTTTTGCCTCCATGCACAGTGAGCGGGAAGATAAACCTCACTGTTGGAGAACTGCAGCATCTCGGGGTCACCAAGTCTCTACAGCAACCATTAGTTACCATCCACATCCCAACTGATTGTGTAGGATGTGACGAAAATACCTTTTTGCTCTGTAATTGTAAATGTGTAGTTTGCTAAATTAGAACTGTATGCTTTGTTCAGATGAGACTAAGTAGCAACAGAAACCCTAAGTTGGTGTGAAATGAGTATGGTGGAGGAGCTGTGGTGCTGTGGGGCTGTCGCTCTTCCAAAGTCTCTGAGAAGCCGGTTAAGAGGCTGGTCTTTCAGCAGGATCAGGGTCCAAAATGTTATGGCTAAATTGACATGGAAATAGTTTGGATATGGGCTGCACAGTTGGCAGCACTGTTGCCTTGCAGAAAGAAGGTCACGAGGTCGACTAGCCACCTGGAATTAAACTGCATGGAGTTTGCTTATTTTCCCTGTGTGTGCATGAATTCTTTCTTGGTATTCTGACTTCCTTCGACAGACCAAAGACATAACAGGTGGGTCATTTGGTCTCTCTAAGCTGTCCTTAGGTGTGACTCTGTAAGAACAACTAGATAGTTCGGATGACACAAAATCTCACTCGTTGGTCATATAAGTCCTCAGAGATTAAACCCAATAGAAAACCTGTGTGGAGAGCTGAAGAGGGGAGAGGCTAAAGGAGGAATTATGGTTAGGAAATCTAAAGGGAATAAGGAATAGGCAATAGTCAAAATTGCCTCTGCTAGAAATACTGGGCAAAGGAATTGTACAAAGTATTGCCAGCAGTGGTTCCAATGCAGTTGTAAAACATTTGACTCCTATAACTCCCGGCTTTAATGTAACAGAACATATATGTGATATATGGATATATATATAACATTTAGTTTTAAAGTCAACCTTACTGACCTTTATTTGATAGTTCTCAGACAAGAAACTGGGTTATGATAGAGGGGAAAGACATGCATCAAAGGCTAGGACTCAAACCTCTGAGGACTAAGGCCTTCATCTTTGGGTCACACACTTTATCTCTGTGTCATTGCCACAACCTCAACAAGCTTCTTTACTTCGTCTTAGTTACGTTTTCGACACTTGGAGAAACCTGCACAGTTTGGTGGGACAGACTGTGTTGGGACGTTGTGGGACCGGCTGGCGTGTCCAACAGCAACCACCCAGTGCATGGTCAAGGATTACTGCGGGGAGAGTTTCACCTGCAAGGAAACAGGCAAGTCCCGCCAAAAGGCCTTTTAGGGTGACTTGCTTTTTTTAAAGTCAAGGGAGGTTTGTGTGTTTCTGAAGTTTTGTTCATCTTTCCAGGACGCTGCATAAGCCAATCCCTTCGCTGTAACGGGGAACCGGACTGCGACGATTTCTCGGACGAAGACGAATGCGATCGCATCAACCAGAGAGAGGACAAGTGTTCAACCTTGATCCCAATTCCTGGTGCTGAACGTGGCACGCAGGGGTAAGTCCTGGATGCTTTTCACAGATATGAACTTACCTTGTTTGAAAACAAAATACTACTGCTTTCTTTTTTAAAGCTACAACCTCCTAACTGGAGACTTTATGGATCAAGTGCTTGACCCTAAGTACTTTGGAGGAAAGTGTGAATATGTCTACAATGGAGAATGGAGTAAACTAATGTATGATGCATTCTGTGAGAGCCTACAGTACAATGAAGATGAAAAGAACTACCGAAAACCTTACAATTACCATACCTACAGTTTTGTGGTAGGTACAGTGGCTCTTTATGTAAAGTAGAGATTGGTGATTCCCAGAAAAACCATGGATTTAACTAAAGGTGAACTGGTTACAGGCTGAAGCCACCTCGAAGGGTTCTGATGAATATTATGAAGATATGCAAAAGCTACTGGAAGCGAGGCAGTCCATGTCGTCCTACAAATTTGGTGTCTCTGTTGGGGTTGCTTATGTGAACGTTGGAGTGAAAGGAAGTGAAGAATCCGAGTTTCTTAACAACATCACAAAATATCAAAGCCAGGTACGTTCTAAAAACAATCAATGAAAAGACTATTCTGACTGCCTCAATCAGCATAATTTAAAAAATGTACTCCTGTGTGAAACCAAATATTGTGTTGCGTTTATGTCCCTTAAGTGAAACGGAAGAAATATGACAATCTGAAAATTATGTCTCGCTTTTTAAACCTATACAGTCAGCAACATTTAAGCACCCAAATAATTTAACTTTATTTAACTAGTGTAAACCATGATTAACTGATGCACAGTTTGTAGAGGATACAGCGCTTTCCAAAAGTATTTACAACCCCTTGGACTGTTCCACATTTTGTCATATCACAACCACATAATCTACTGTATCTTCTTGGTATTTAATGTGGCAGGAAGGGAAAATTAGAGAGAATCCCGACTATTAGAAGGTCAGGCTTTTCTGCTTTGTGTTCAGGACTTGAGCTTCATTAGGGTTTGGTCCAAAGTGCAAACTGCCCGCTTCAAAATGCGAAGCAACCAGCTGATGCTTCACGAAGATTTCTACGTCGCCCTCATGGAGCTTCCCGAACAGTACGACTTTGGCGTTTACTCCCACTTCCTGAACACCTTCGGTACCCACTACGTCACAGAGGGAACCATGGGGGGATCTCTGGAATACGTCGCCGTCCTAAATAAAACGGCTATGGCCAAGTCAAGTAATCAAACTTTGGTTGGTTTAAATTAGGAGCTCTTATGGGAATTAAGTACTTTGAGTAAAATGTTTCATCTTCTTTCCTAACTCTTCCAGATATGAATGCAAATAGATTTCAGTCATGCTTCGGGGCCTCGCTAGGCATAAGTTATGCAGTCAGTAAAATCCACGATTTAGGTGTTAAGGTTGAAGGAAGTCAATGTGACAAAAACAAGAACGATTTTAAAGGTGAGAAACTGTATTTCAGGTGGCTGTGCCTTTTTCTATCTTCAAGTATCATTAACATCCATCTTTAACTATGAATTCACTTTTGACATTTAACTCTGCAAAAACACAAAACCAAGTATTCCATTTATTGAAATAACCTGCCAACGGAACTAGTACCTTTTTAGCAATACTAAGGAATAATTGACTTAAAACAAGTTCCTATGTCTTGTCTTGCTGAAAACTTACTTTCCAGTTGGTTTTGTCTATTTCAAATGTACTAAGATATTTGCACCAGAAACCAGACCAAAAAATACTTGGTAACCTTTTGTGTTGTTGCACAAAATCGTACCAAACTTGTTTGTCACAGCCTTAAATCACTGTGCTTTGTTCTTTGCAGCAAACTCCTCCGAGTCCGCTGTGGTTGAGGACATCATCAAATTGGTAAAAGGGGGAATCACAGAGACCGGCTCAGGACTGCTGGTCATCAGGGACCAGGAGACATACAGAAAGTGGGGGGCTTCTCTCAAAAACAGCCCAGCTCTGACTGATTTCGAGGTAACAACACATTCAGAAGACGGTGACGTCTTCTGAGTTCACACCGATTTCTATTCCTGACTGTAGATTTTGCCGATCTTTGAGGCTGTGCGCCTCAGCACGGCAGCAGACCACGCAGGAGCCAGAATAGAAAACCTGGAGAGGGCCATAGAGGAGTATCTGCGGGAGTTTGACGCTTGTCGGTGCGCAGCCTGCAGGCACAATGGGACTCCTGTCCTCTCAGGCACCTCGTGTAGCTGCATCTGTAAGTCGGGCTTCCGGGGCGTGGCCTGCGAGGAGACTCTCAGGAGAGGTGAGTCTGCGATGTGACACCAAAACTTACAAACATTTTCAACTATTAAATGTTCAAATAGCAGAACTGAACGGTGGGTATTCTTTATATTCGGTTTGAAGGTTTAATTGATTTATATTCCTTAAAAGTGTTTCACTATTTATAGCAAACAAAGTTTCCACTAAATTAATTTCCTTAAAAAAAAAAAGTGCACACTATGGGTAAAATGTGCTTGTTGTTGTTGTTGTTGTTGTTTTTTTTTACAGATGTCTTGAAAACTTTATATTAGCTTTATTCCAATCACAAAACTTTTGTGAAAAAAATTGTGAATTGTTAAAAAATAAAAAAATCCCGAATAAGAAAAGCAATTAAAATCGTACGTGAATACATTTGTTCACGCAAGAAGTCAATTAAAAACATGCAGTGACACCATCCCCCGTCTTTTCTGTCAGTAGTAACAACCAGTCGTTAACATATGATTGATGATGCAAAAAACAAAACAAAAAAGATGCAGCTGAAGATAGTAGCTGCGTTTTTATTGGCCATAAAATTGCAAAAGTTGGAATTACAAAAATACATTTGCTTAATGGAAACACCCCAGCTATAAAAACACTCAAGCTTTTCAATAAAAAGGATTTTTTTAGAGGCAGAACTTGGGACCAAACTGATCCGACGTTTAAAATTTTCGATGACACTTGTAGCTGTCAGTTCTTAAATAAACAAAACAAAACAAAAAAAACCATTGAGAGCAACATGTTGTGCTTTTTGCTACTTGTATATGAAATAATTCCTTCAAGGCTGGTCTTTACAAGCAGTTATGCCTCACACTGCTTTGGGATGCAAAGGAAACAGCAAAGGGGACCATCATGTGTTCCTGAGGGACACCAAACAAGCGCAGGGAGTTGGTTCTTGATGTCTTCGTTGGAATAAAGCCCGTTATAGCTGTCAGAATGTAAACACACTGAATGGGTTTCACTAGAATTTGGATTCCAACCTTTAGTCAGAGGAATAACATAGAAATATTTCTCATAGATAACTAGAGGCTTCCGGTACTTTCATCCTAGTCAAATTTTCCTTGCATTCCTGCTTGCTGATGTAAACTACAGTTACTGGTCACTTAGTAAAAGTCATGTTACTCCTTCTCCAGACCTTTTTTTTTTTTTTTTAACTATTTATTCATTTGAACCTTTTAACTTCCTGTTTTGCTAAATAAAGAACTCAACTTTTAGCTTTTCTGTTGTAGGCAGTACGCTGACCTGTTACAGGAAACCATGACAAACATTGCTCATGGTTGTAATGACCCTCATTTCATCCCAAATAAACAAACTGTCAATTACCGGAGAACTTCAGAGATCTTTTTTTTTATCCACAGAGTTTCCTACAGTTCTGCTGACAAAGTTTCTCAAAGAAAAGATCTAATTTCCTGACAAGATCAGAAATAATTTCCTGTTTGCTTTGTCTCTTTGTGGAAGAACCGAGTCATCCTTGGCTTTCATTGCTTTAAGTGGTCTTGAGCAAATGTCCCTTCTGAATATATTTTAAATTTAAATGTATTTTAAAGTTTTCTGTAAACGTTGGTTGCTTTTTATACATTTTCAGTCCAGTGGTGGATACAGAAGATTTTATTTGGCCCATTTTGGAACAGGACCATTTCCAGAATCATTCATTTTGTTTAATAACTTATTTATTTGTTTGCCTCCCCCCCAATATTAGCATGTTAAATAGTGAAAAAAAGTACTTTTTTCACAAACGAGGCCCCTATTTCATTTGAATCAGGAAGAAAAAAAATCGCAACGTTCCGATAAAAACGTTAAATTACTTTAAGAGATATGGAAAACAACACATTTGGGGCAGCTGAAGACTTTTGAATAATTATGAATAATTAAAATTAGGTGCAGCAAATATTTCCTTTGTTAATTAATGAGTTTTAAACAGAAACCTCATCAAACTCCCTGGATATGTATTTTTTCCAAGCTTTATGAGCACGGTTCACTCCGTTTGTGTTTGAGATCGTTCAGTCTTGACCAAAGAGGTGCAGAGACTTTGCAGAGGATTTTTTGCTTATTAACAATGATTCATCTTACTGATATTATAAAATATACCACAGTTGATTAAGTAAAGCAAAATGAAACCGTTTCCTTTTGTCTGACAGATGCCAGGACAGACGGCTCGTGGTCTTGCTGGGGGTCCTGGTCTTCCTGCTCGTCAGGGACAAAAAGCAGGACGAGAGTCTGCAACAATCCTTCACCTGAAGGGGGTGGGGCACCCTGCCTGGGCTCAGCCAATCAGAATCGCCGATGCTAAAAGGAAAATTCCCCAACCCCCCACCCCCCTCCACGTAGAAACGGACAGCGAGGGGTAACGAGTCATCGTCATTGTGTTATAAAAAATAAATAAATGAGCTTTCGAGACTTTGCGTACTTTTGAGCCTCTATTCATTTCAAGAATGTCGGTTTTATTGAGTGCAACAGTAAGGAAGTTGTGACGGATAAATCTGGCTAACAGCAGCTGAATCTAGGTCAGTGCCTAAGGCAGGTCTAGTTGAGTACCGCAATGAAAGAAAAACAGAAGATATCGCTCTCATGGTTTAACATCCTCAATTAAATACTTTCTCACAGGACGAATCATTCGAATAAAACACCAGCTCACATACGTGTTTGGTAGATACTTTATTCACGTTCTCTTCTTTAACATCTGCGACTTTAAAA
Organism: Brachyrhaphis roseni; assembly: GCA_903066815.1. Taxonomy (NCBI): domain Eukaryota; kingdom Metazoa; phylum Chordata; class Actinopteri; order Cyprinodontiformes; family Poeciliidae; genus Brachyrhaphis; species Brachyrhaphis roseni. The sequence continues at coordinate 36,084 of CAEFZY010050529.1, forward strand.
GCACTCGGTGGACTCCTGCTGCAGCCCTCTGCATAGCAGGCCGCCGTTGCTTGGTGCCGGGTTGCTACACTGTCGACTCCGGGTCATTTGACCCACGCTGCAGGATGACCACGCTCCCCAACAGCTCCAGCCACCATCGATGCCCAACTCTACAATAAAACAAGCACGCCTTTTGTCATGTCTCGGTGCATCGGAAAAATACTTCTGGCGTTTGGCTTCATTGACCTTTTTGCCTGTAAGTGATTTCGCAGCTCCGTCCGGAGTAGCCACTAGGACACACGCACTCGCACCTTGTGCCTGTTGAGCAAGCAGACGATATATATATATAACCGTAAGTTTTAACATTTATATTTGTAGTTGACAGAAGGTACATCGTCAATGTAGGTTTTGACAAGTCAGGAAACAAACTGAAATCCTTTACAGTTGCAAACAGATGTGCCATGCCCAGGAGCAAACTGTGACCACCGCTGGATGACTGCTGGCCGTCCCGAGAGAAGCCTCCACCTCCTGGGAATCTGGTCTTACAAACCACACAGTCAAGTTCTTCAATCAAAGTGTGTCTTGAAACCTTGACTGAAGTTTCTTGATTGAATATGACTGGCCCATCTTTACTTTCTTGTGTTTTAACTTCTTGATTAATGTCTATTGAAGTATCTTAGTCTTTGCATCATGACTCCGTGGTCTTTCAGCCAATGTCAGTACAGAACTTGATTAAGTGTGGGTAATTGACCATTAACTACCAGGCTTCTCACATGCCGATGACCTTGTTTAGCAGCAGGACCTGAGCCTCTTGCAGTCACTGAGATAACTCTTTAGGCCACAGTGTTCAGGAGGGAAATATGAGTTCATGTGTCTGATGGTTAAAATCTGGATCAGAGTGGGTCATCCAAAGAACAGAGTAGACCAAAAGTCCTTAGAAAGACTGAAAAAGCAACAATCTTACTTGAAGAAAACAGTTTGTTCCAAGTTAAGGTTTGTGTTAAAACGAGAAAGGACTTTATGAAACAATCCAAAGTCTAATACCTTTCAGAACAGCCACTCCATTGTTGTGACAGGGAGCACAGCGACAGGCGCTGGCCTCAGCCAGGTACTCGGACAGAGCTCTCTTCAAGTTCCTCTTCAGACTGTCGGCCTGGACGAAGTCTCTGGACGTCACCAGCTCGTACAGCGGCTTGGTCTGATGATACACATAGTGATGTTCAATCGTATCACACGCTTCTTGTTTTACTGCTCAAATTATCTAAAAATGAGACATTTTTCCACTGAGCCAGCAAAAACCTGTCTCGAACAGCAAAAAAAAAAAAAAAAAAAAAAATCAGCCGATTTCTCTCTGGCACACTAACTTGCTTGGACTGATTAGGTGTTTGCTCCCTAAATTGCCATTGATCTGTTCTGTTGTACTGTAACTCTTTGTAACCGTGCCAACGCTGGCCGTGCATCAAGCTGTCTAATCTGATTCATTGCTCTCAGCTTAATTAGCACCTCAGATAATGGAGGAGCGAAACATCTATTGACCTGGTAGATGTCGGAGGAGAGCAACACACATAAAAAATAAGTAAACATAATTTTTTTTATGTCCACAGTTTGAGCTCACTGTCATGCGGATGAAGTCCGGGTTATAACGGACGCCTTCACCCCAGAGCCTCATCAGCTGTTCGCTGGGAAGCTTCTGAGACAACAAGGCGGTGATGGATTGACTGCTTCCGCCCCGTACGACGGCGACAAAGTCCTCCACCATCGCCCCGTTCTTTGTGTCCTCTGAATGCAAGCAGAGAAACGTTTTGTACGTACAACTCGTGTGTAAGGTGTAAGAAATTTGATCAGAGACGTATTCCTACCTCCCATTTCATTCAGAAGTCCAGAACAGGATCCACCTTCACCGCCCAAGGATACAGGAATTTTCTTAATGGTCACCCCAATCTTCAAGCCTACCTGCAGGCAAGATTTGTACTGGTCCAAATTATAATCTAGGATGACAAACCAGAGTGTGATTACTTCTTAACTGCTTGGAAATCAGATCTAAACCATTTTGCCAGGCTACGCATTTTGAATTCTGGTGCCATAATCATTTCGGACCTGACTTCTCCAGCTTCTCTTTGTTCAGGATGGTCGTGTGCTCGAAGTCCCCTCCGAGGGTGGCCTCGGTGATGTAGTGGGTGCCGTAGTCCTTGTAGATCTGTCTGTACTCTCCGTAAACGTACGCCTGCGGCAGAGAGCGAAGGCGCTGCAGGAACTCCGGGTGAAGCACCAAGCCGTCGGACTTCAGGATGTACTGGGCCAGCTCCAGCTCTGCTTTGGCTCGAATGAAGCTGTTGGTCTAGAGATCAGAGAGCAACGGTGAAAGTCGCCAAAGCTATGAGGGAATGTGATGTTTCTCAGAATACAACGCTGCAGATTAGTTGGTTGTTTAGAGATCTGCTAGCGAGACAAACGTACAACTCCTGAGGCACGTCGAATCATGCTGACAGACTTGCTGTATTTGGAGGAGTCGAAATTGAACCCAAAGTTGAAAACGCCCGGAAAGCTGAAACCAATGGAGAAAGAGGTTTGGGTCATCCGTTCCCTCAAAGTGTACTCCATGTAGGCAGAGTACGACTCGAACGACTGCAGAGTGAAATCGCTCAAGCCTCCCGTCTGTAGGCAGAAGAATATTATGGGATGACGGACAGATGGTGCCGTGATTTTAAGCAGTTCAAATGGTATTGATGAACAATGGCTCCTGTAGTTTGGAATCACTCTAGAGGTGAGCGTTGAGTTTCCTTTTACAAAAAAATAAAACATTTTATCTACTCTCACGACCTCTATAATGGACTAGAGAGTGACTCTTTCTTCAAAAAATATGTTGTAGGTATTTTGCCCACTTTATCTTTGCGGTCTCATTTCCTATTAGCATTAAAAGAAAAGCAAGGAAAGGAAAAAAAATATATGGCTATTAAAAGACAAAAAAACCCAACTTTGTGTTGTACCCAACTACATTATCCATTTTAAGAAAATGTAAGTAAAAAAGGAAAGACAAATTTGCTGATCTTTGAGCTCCCGTTACACAAAACACATTTATGTGTCTCATGTTCCATTTTTGACACGACTTTGACCGAAGTCGGCCGTTTTGACCTGCAACGTGTACTGCTGCAAGTTGAAAGGCTTCCTGAACGGGACATCCTGGATGTAGTGAGGCAGGCAGCCGCCTCCATAGTATCTGTTATCGAGCACCACGCCTTCCAGGTGGCTGGTCAGGACGTTTATTCTGAAAGAACAAGTATTATTGCTGATACAGAGAGTAAAGTTTGACAACGGCAGCAGAAGGAAAAAGAAACCCAGTATGTTTTGGTAATCGACTCTTCAAGCGACTCACCCTTTGGCCAGGTTTTCTATTCCCCAGTACTCTTCTGCCTCCACCCTGCAGGGCTTGGACGCCTTCGTGCAGCCGACCTCGTCGGACATGTCTCCACAGTCGTCCTCTCCGTTACACTGCAGGGTTCTGTGGACACAGCGACCTGAGGGAAGTGAAGGAGATGCTCTCATCCAGTTTCACTGCTTCTGGCTAGTATTTTACATTCTTCTTTTGGTGTACCTAGTTGACAACTTTTATGACAAATTAAACTACGGTGAATCTTTAGAAGTACTGGTCCAGTTTTAAAGACAGTCAGCACTGGGCATACTTTCAGTAATCTGCTTAGCGGCGTAGCGTTTCTGCTAACTGTGAAAACATCAAGCTTCCGCAAAAATAATTTTGCTGAACAAATTATAATTTAGTTAAACCAAAACGTTTGACATCTGTATTGAAGATTAGTTTATTGACTTAAGAATTCTTCAAGTAGTTAGATGTTTATAATTTGAGCTTTAGCATTAGCACAGCTAGCTTCTTAGCTAGCGGTTTCTTCTATTGGGGACGATGAAACTAAGATTTCACTTTGGGTTCCTGTCAAAGGTTAAAATTAGGCCAAGTGAATCTCAGATAATAATGGAAAAAGTGTTTCATGTGTTATAAATGTAAAACATGAAGAAAAAATGACCATAGCATGCTAGCAAATGGAAATATCAAATTAGCCTACCAGAAGAAACTGTTAGATGTTGTTAAACTTCCTTGTAGAAGTAACATTTTGTCATGTTCTAGACATCAATTTTTATATATTTTATGGGTGTTTCACCAAACCAAATCAAAGTACATAATAACTGAGAACTGGAAGAAAAATATTACAAAAAGTAAATTTTTATTCAGCCCCTTAATAATTTTTAAAAATAGTTTTACTGCAGTTATTTTACTTTACAGAATACAGGTAGAGTCCATTTAATTTGAAATCATTTAATAAAAAATTATTGTAAAAAAAGTGCTGAACTCTAAAGGCATTTAATTCCACTGGATTTTAGACAGGGGTACTAGAGTAAACCAGGAATGGAGACAGAGGTACAGCGTACCTGTTTGTGTGCAGAGGAATCCCTCACACAGAGGTACGTTATCGCAGGTGTAGCGGGCTGGAACCTCGCAGCGTTCCTCCTGGGCGCCATGAAGGTAACATGCCTCTCCTCCAAACTGAGATGGCTGCTCGAGTTTAACATAGCGGTACTGGTTGTAGTTGGAGGGAGACGAACACACCGAGTGTCAGCACAAACCGAGAGAGTCTTGCCACCATCCTGTGGCTCCGGAGCTCTTCCTGAGAGCCGTAATGGAATCACATTCGTGGGCTGTTCTCACTTTGTCATGTCAGCTTTATTAATCCCCTCTCTTGTAAAGTGGGTGAGATGGAGGACTGGAGTGGATCAGCTCTGACCTTTGTCAGCGGCGGAGCTCTTTACAGTCCACACAGAGCTCCACTCTGATCAAGCACAGCCCGCTGCTTGACTGGCTCTTAAATGTTTAAATGTCGAAAGCCCCCCAAAAAATAGTCTGTCGACCGTTTCTCTGCCACGAAGTTACCCATCTCTATTCTGACTCCAGGTGGACGGCGCGTCTTTATGAAAACTAATTAGCTGCTCTTTGCTTTTACTATCTGGACTTACCTGAACATATATTTACTTTACTATTGCTAGTTTTTTTGCGGGGTAAATGGCTGTTTTCATGCTGAACATTAACTGGTTTTAGTTTGCTAAAAAACAAACAAACAAAAACAGACAAGTTTTTCTGAGATGCAGCTAATTAATAAGCTAGCTAACGTTCTAAAATGATTTACATTTCAGTCGACTTTTACTTTGGGCAACAGCTGACCAGCTCTCATCATTGACATTAATGCTAAAAATATTTCCATGACTATTTCAAGCTGTTCATTTTCCAGATCATCAGAGGTTTAAAATGCCAGGCGGCAATATTGGATTTTGGGATCCGGGTTGAAACAGATGAGAAACTCCCAACTTTCCTTTGTGGAGTTCCAGCCTCAGGAAACCTTCACGTCAATAACTTCAACTAGGACTTTGAGCATTTTAAACTGCAAATAATACAATTATTTATTGAAATATTTTTCACACAACAAAGGAAACAAAAATCCTGTTTTGCTACTGGCTTGAAATGTCTGTTAGTATGTGCAGCAAAAATGGTAATTTGTGCCGCTACCATTCAAAGGTCAACCAGACACCCCACTTTTACAAAATCAAGCGAAATATGGTGTCAATCAGCTGTGCTACATTTGTGCAGCAAAATATTTGGTTTGTACTGTTAGGATTTTTAAGATTAAAAACAAAAAGTTTCCACAGGTCACCATTGATCAACCTGACCTCCCCCACACATTATCAAAGTCAAACTTAATTTATATAAATGACTTAATTTTAGGTTTGTGCAACAAAAATTTTGTAGGACAGTTGGGGAACTGGTTGACATTTGATGATTTCTGAAAATATTTAATGACAGCAGCGCAAGTTTAAAATTTTGTTTGATTTGAAGAAGGCAGGGTGACGAAACTTCACTCAGATCTTATCATTTACTGTCCGACATTTGTCCAAACACATTTATGAACTGTGTATTTGCCTCCTCATCATGGTACTTACTTTCTTCTTTGTGCAGGCGTCACAGCGGGACCAACGGCTCCACTCCGATAAAACACAGTCCACCGGCTGAACTACCCCCTGGCTACCCACTGAACGGGTTTCACGAACAACACTGGAGTTCTCATAGCTTGCTGCTGTTCGGGGAAACTCACTGTGATGTGTTCATGGGACGAGAAATCAGAACTAACAAAAATGCAGCCTGAAAGCAAATGTGTTTATCTAAAAGGGCAGTGTTATGTATTTCACAGGCACACAGTGCCATTTTACAGCACAGTCAAGTAACTATGTTACCTTCAGCTGAATATATAAAACATGGCTTAAAAGAAATGCCACTTTGTAATTTATCACCTTGAAATTGGGCCACTGTCTCTTTAAGAAGCTCCTGCTCTTTCTGAAACTCCGCCTTCAGGAAGTCATCACAACATGGCTCCTCTATTAACCCTTTAACAACATTTTTACCAGCGTTGCAATTAGAAGCAGCTCCTAAAATGAGCTCAGCAGATGAACAGTTCTACCAGATGTTTGCTAATTCCTGTTGGCTAGTCTGAAGGAACTGAGTGTGTGCATGTGGGGGGAAGTTTCAGAAGCTTGAAAACTTTGAGAAGAAGCTTCATCATAAAGGTGGCGTTCGATCCCACCAAGTTTATTCCACAGCTGAATGGTTGCCATGGAGATTAAAGGATTTCTCAAACATTCATGAAAGAATCAAAGCAACACACTAGGTATGTTTTTTGATGAGGGAACAACATTATAACACGATATAAAGCTCACAAAAGTCAATCTTACATAACACTGCCCTTTTAAAACGATTTGTGCTTAGATGACAAACAAATCCGAACATTTTTGTATAACAGCAAAGCGTCAGAGGAAGCTATAGTTGAGGAGAAATAATAAATCTCCTACCTTAGCAGCACCAAGCTGAGCGTCAGAGCGAGCAGGTAGCCGTGGGAACTGAATCTGCTCGGCTGTATCATCACAGAAAACATGATTGTGTGTTAGGAGCCGCTGTGACTGAGGGGAAAGCTCTGCTCTGCTCGCTGTGTAAACACGCGCTGATCAATACTGGCCTCAAGATGAACCCACTGCCACCATTAGACTCAGCCACCAAGCTGGATGCACAATCCCACAGGCCGCAGAGCTGCACTGCGAGGTGTGTGTGTGTGTGTGTTTCCCACAGGTTCGACACAGTCTGATTAAAACGCTGTTGGGTTCGCTGGTAAGTTCAGCGGACGTGCCTGAGGTATCTTTGTCATTTGCATAAACTTCATTACGCGTGACATGTAATATCTGCTTCTGACACATGCAGGAAATGTGTTTCCGACGATACGATGGAGGTGAAAAATGAGTGCTGTGTAATCGAGTCCGGGACGGTGGCACCATTATTTGCAGTCAAGTTGCGGCGCCGCAACCTTTAACCTTTGTTCAGCTTCGCCACACTGTGGGCTTTACAGAGTGGCGCAATCGCAGGAATTTGCCGCAGTTTGTTTATTCCAAGGAGGGTGGCGCAATACGGTAGTTATGGGATTTTGACTGCTATTTTTTTATTTATTTTGTTTTTATTAAACATATATATATCTTTAAGTAGGTTTGAAGAAATGACAACTTACAGCGGCGGAATCCAAACTTTTTGTCACGTGGGACAAAATCGTGAAGTCAAAATTATGCACAAGCCAAGAGAATAATAACAATAAACTAAAGTCAAAGAAATCGTCTTGATATTTTCTGACAGCAGCTCGTCTCAAGATTTATCCATCACCCAAGGGGGAGGCAGAGAGTCGGAGCCGACTCCGATGAGATCTGATGGAGAAGCAGCCAGACTTCGGACCATGTAAGGTATAATTCTTTATCCTACCGAACCGGTGGTCTGCTGCTGGAAGCTCACAGACTCCAATGTGAGCTTCAGAGCCGAATGTTCCCAGTTTTCCCTTCCAGTTTAAAGTCAGACTGATAAAATATTTCCTTTAGACTTCTAAGAAACCTGAGTAATTTATTAAAAACTTCCCCTCTATTAGTAATCAGCGATTAGGTTTAGTGTCATTATTTAGTTTTGTTAAGTGTGTCATTGGCAAATGCATTAGTTCTGATCCAAAAGAAAAATGTGGATGTTTGTTTTAGTAAGGAACTATCAATAATCCTTTATTTTTTAAATTAAGATATTAACCAGTCTTTATATTGATTCTAAATAAACCATAAATCTTGTGAAACATGTAGAAATGTCTTCCACTCATCTTCCATTATGTAGCATAGAGCGCCCCCTGGAAAGGAACTGATCATTTTCTTCATCCATCCCGATTTTTCTTCACCTAACTTACTGGAAAATCATAATTAATGAAGCTTAAAAGCAAATATTCATTAAAAAAAAAGAGAGAGATAACATTTTCCCCAAAACTAAGATGTATACAAGAAGCCACGTTAAGAAGTCATTAGTTGATGCAGGGCAGCCCCTGTTGGCTGTTCCAGTCACCTCCCACAGTAAGACAGAAAAGCAGCAGTAACCTTGGGAATCACGTGGTCATTTATTTGTGACAGAACAGTGTCATGGATACAGCATATGGACGGGGAAGGGGGGGGAGTCATAGACGTACAAAAATCCCTTTTTCAGCACAGTTCTTAATTCCATAAATAAACTTTACAAAATATTCTGGGACACTTTGTCTCGTTTGTCGGTTAACCATTCATGACTGGTATTGTCTAGCAGGAAGTGTTGGTGATCTGTAGTTTGGACTGTTCACGTGGAGACGATGTACGGTAAGTGCTTCGTTACAACAACGCGACGGCCTGACGGGAGCAGAGACTGGACAACAAAAAGCAAACCCAGAGGAGACGCGTGTTGGGCTTTTTGTTTGCTCAACCATCCACAGTGTTTGCATACCCACTTGAATATTTGCCGTTTTGCCACATTCCAACCACAAACTAGGATTTATTTCAGAGTGATTATATCTGATAGACCAACACAAGGTAGACCACAATTGTAAAGCGAATGTTTGTTTTTTTAAATCACAGAAATGTTTGATGTGAACTTTATACATCTGAGGTTTGAACAAAAGAAACGCAAAATCTTGTTTTTTGTCTAGTTTCTAGTGCAAATATCTTAAAATGAGACAAATCTAACTCAGACGTAACTCTTCAACAAGATATAAGAGCTTATTTTAGGTCAATATTTCTTGAATATTAATCTAAAAAAAAAAAAAGTACTAGACTTTCGATCGCCATTCACAGAGAAGAACTAGCTAAATTAAATCTAAGAAAAACTGGTAAATACACCCTGAAAGACCTGATTTTTATATGTTTTTTGCAGAAAAAAAGTGCAACAATTATGCTCTACTCTGTGTTGGTCTAACTAAAAAAAAAAACTAAAAAAACTTAAGATGCATATAAGTTTGTGGTTCTAATGTGACTTAAAGGTAAAACAATTTGCCAGTGATAGGAAAATGTCTTTCATCCCAATGTGTTACTAAGTTTTTTCCCCCCCTATTGTTTCTTCAAGAAACCAGACAGACAGAGGCAAATTGTAAACAACGCGACCTTGGTTGAAAATGACGTACATCTAAAAAGCTAAGAAAATCTGCCACTAGACGTCGGTAAAAGGTAACGCCTCTAGCTCCGCCCACATCGCTCTATTCATCGAGTTTGTAATCAGAGAATCATCAGACTTTATTCTGCCTGAACAGGCAACACATATTCACAGTTCATTCCCTCCCCTCCCCGAAAAAACAAAAAAACAATACATTTTTAGAAATTAGAAAAAAACAAAACAAAAAAACATGGCTCCAAGAAAGAAACAAAAAAGATAATTTAATTTCCAGATGGTGAGACTGGAGATGCTGGTGGAGCGTTGCTTCAGACAAACACATGTAGTTGGCATCCGAGAGGCAGAGTGCTATCTTATGGCACGGAGGCTCGGGTTTTAGGAGGGCATGGGGGAAAGATTCTTATTTACAAAATAGACGTTTGGCAATTTTTCATTTCTACACCGTCACATAGACGTCTGCATTGACTCCGGCGTCACCGGCTGGGAATTCACAGCTTATAAAAGACGAAGAATCAGAGTTTTTGATTTCGTTTCTCAGACCCTCGCCGGAGCTCGTCGAACTCTCACCAGCCGTGTCTGTTCATGCAAACTGGTGAAAACGGCGGAGCGAGATGACAGGGAAACTTGCTGCGTACTGCGGCCAACGCACGGAGAGATGCTGCTCCTCTTTGACATTTGTCAAGAAAACAAAAAAAGTAGTTTGCATCATCAACGTCGTTTTTTTTTTTAAAACTCTTCCTGTTCGAAACGGAAGGATGCGCGCTGCTCCCGCTCAAGGAGTCCGATATCAAAGGTCACTTCCTGGTTGAAGAGCTATTTGATTGGACATGCTGAGGAGAGCAATACAGTGTGTGGCCTCTCGAGAAAAAATAAAGCAGTTCCTCTGATAGCCAGAAATATCCTTTAAATATTATATATAATAAAAAAAAAACAACAACAGCTAGCCTGTGTAATCACAGTCACTTGTCTGTCTTGTTTTTTCCAGGAGCTCCAGTTTCAGCTTCCATATCCCTAAATGGAAGACAAAAAAAAAAAAAAACTCTTTTAGTGTAGTTATAAATCTCACCACCAGATGTCACTGTGGTGCCTTCCCAGTCTGACGCTGCGGTTGGCAGGGAAGCTTCCATTCACAGTAAAAACTGGGAGGCAAGCTGACAGATGGGAATATGAAGCCAATAAAGCACAGAAAGATGGGTTTATGGGGGGGAAAGGACGAGGCGAGGGAAATGGCTTGGCATTGAGAAGAAAAAGAGACGGGGAGCGAAGACACAAATGTCACGCGGTGAAGATGGCTGATTAATAACTGTGGGAAATGAGAGCAAGAACGGGCTGATGAAACGCTCACCGCCTTCCCACCGTCTGCGTCCCTCTAGCTGTCTTTCTGCGCACCCGTCTGATCCGTCGGCTCGGCAGCTTCGCTCGGCGCCAGAGAGTCCGAGCTCGCAGAACCCTGGGTCGGAGACAGATCAGCTCTTCTTCACTCTGATTTCCCACCAAAATGTAGGGAAGTGTAATCATTCTAAAAGATTTCACCTCATTACGCCAAGTAATCAACACACTTAATTGATGTTTGACCTTTTGTGTGTAATTGATTTGACTTTTTTTTTTTTTTGCTAGACGTAAATAACTTCAGTTAGGTGATAATCACATGAGACATTTTACATCATCCCCGCTGCAATAAGAGTTTGTTGGTAACTGGCATCCATGAATCCCAGTGGGAGAGGCAGGCACTTACTGATTGTTCCTCCTTGGCGTTGCTGGGGGGTCCCTCTGGGTCAACTGGGGAGTGATCCGTCGGGGGGTCACTGCCCTGGGAGGGGGGGCAGTCTGAAGACGAGCTCTGCTGAGGGGCGGGTGTGGATGCTGCGAACAGAAAGTCGAGGGAATGCGATGAGATGAAAGATGGGAATCTAGATCATGACCTTTAAGCACGTCTGCCTTCGACGACGTTAGCTTTCAGATGAGGCTCGATCTGACAGGCCGTTAGCCGCCTCCCTTCTTTTCAAGAGGGACAAAACAAGACCGAGAAGGTGTGCAGGAAGGCTGGCAGGCTAATTGTTTTGCAAGAAAGCTGAAGCAAACACAAACGTCTAACAATTAGCGGTATGTGAAAGGCAAAGGCTGTAACGTCAGTTTCCCCGCAAAACTGGAGACAGCGGAAAAGTAAAGATGACAGTTCAAAGCGGCTAGCAAGACATCTGTAAAGGCAGTAATGAATGTGAGAAGAGAAGCACTGTTATTTCCTGGGTATTTCCTTTGAGTGAAGGTTACCAGGGAAACAAAGATCACTATCTCAAAAGTCCTTCCAGTCAATGGTTGGTAGATCATGGTGATGAAACCCTCTGGAGGTCGATGTTTTAGGATGTTTTCACACCTGATAGACTCAATTTGATTTGGGACTAAAACTGCAACATTTGTTACATTTTCAGCTGCTGCGGTTCACTTTCACACTGCACTGTCAAATGATCCAAAACCTGTTCCCCCTCCTCGCCTCGTGGTGGTACTGCACCAAGAACCACTGAAAACATCCCATCATGTCTACCAGAGTGCCAATGAACATGGCAGCTCAGTCTATGTTAAATACATATATCTTGAGGTACCTTAAGATATTCAAACATGTATTCAGCTATTCAGATAAATTGTACCAGAACCAAAAAGCATTCAGTTTCTATGCAAACTTCCAGAAGAGTTCAAAGCCGCTGAATTCCTTCAACACAAGACTGAAGACCAACTTGTTTAGAGTTTCATGATGTGCATTGATGATTTGGCTGATGGCATTGATAAAATGTAACGTATGTCACTGGTCTCTCAATTGATTATTTTATGACATTTTGTTTTTTATGTTTTTATGATGTAAAGCACTTTGAACTGCCTTGTTGCTGAAATATGCAGTACAAATAAACATGATTGATCGATAGAAATTGCTTGAGTAAAATGCGTTCAGAAACACTTACGTGATTCGGTTGATGGTGAGGTGGACGTTCCTGGGCTCAAAGTCATCCTGGACAGATCAAGGTCGCTACAGCTGCCTTCTTCTTCCTGATTGGCTGCTGCCTGAGGAGGCAGCAGCTGACTGCAAACCAGCATGTCAGGCACACTCATGAGGCCAGGGGTCCCGCACCTGCTCGCCCCTCCGGACACCGCGCCGGGTCCCGCTCCCGATGTGGACGGGCCCTCGCCCGCGTCCAAGTCCACGCCCAGTCCTTCCTTCCCCAGGCTGAGCTGCCTCTGGAGCAGGGCGGGGTCGGCCATGTGTTGGGGGCTGGTGATGGCCGAGGAAGGCGCTGACAGGTCGCACGCTTGGGGGCACACGGTGGTAATGGGGACCAGGCCTTGGAGCATGGCAGCTGGTATGGCGTGGCCCCCGACTCCCACCGTCTGGGCCGGCATATACGCTGCCATGGCCGCCCACTGCTGCTGGGTGGTGGGGAAAATGTTGGCCTGGCTCAGGATGATGGGCTGACCGCCGGGGAGGACCTGAGCCACCTGGAGGGGGCCCTGAACGGGGAAGGCCAAAGTCTGAGCCTGGCCAGGAAACGGCTGCTGGGCCCACTGAGCAGCTTGGACTGGCCCCATGGTCATATAACCTGGAGGAGACAAACATCGTCTAGCTTTTAGCATCTGAAGGAGGAGTTCAACCAATCAACAGCTCAACGGCGAGAGAAGGACACTGAGAAGCAGCCAAGAGGACCAGCCTAAGACTAGAGGAGCTGAGAGAATCTGTTCATCGAACAACTATTAGTCAAGGATTCTATTAAAACTGTAAGAAGTCAAGTTTGTAGTTGACTTCCGAATAGAGGAAACAGCAAACATGGAAGTAAACCAAAAGGTAACTTTAGAGCAGTGGACAATATTTACAAGGAGCTTGTGCTCAACAAGGAAAACAAAATTATGATTGACAAAACCCTTTTCACCTGGACGACTGTACCATCTGCCTCTTCTTACTAAAAACAGGTAAAAGTTGTTATTGGTTCTACTACATACATATTTAATATGTATGTAGTGTATCTGAAGGAATGCCTGGTTGGTCTGTATGTTATTTTGTTTTGTAAATTGAGTGATTGTGTAAGGCTATGCCTGAGAAACACCTGTATTGATATTCTACTACAAATCAATTTTGAAATATGGATAAGTTATTTATTCAACCTACTATCTATAAATACGCCACACAATCCCCACTCTGGTGCCAGCATCACGGTGGTTGCATGAACACCAAGAAGCTAAACAAAATCGCAAAACTGTACAGAAAATACAGAATTTGCATTTAAGATTGTCTGTATGTTCAGACTCTTTAAAAGGCAAAACTTCAGCTTCACTTGCTTCAAATTCTAAAACACAAAATCTCTTTTGTTACCTTTTGCTGTCTAGTTATTAATCGGTGCATAATTGTTAAAATGAAACAGTGAATCTATAAATTATCAGCATGCACTGGAGGAATGTTCTGTCGTTGCATTTTAGTCAATAAAATGTTTGTTTTCCTAACCTAGTTCATATAAACTCAATAAAACATATTTGTGGTTCAGCCCTTTCAAAATGTCGTGAAAGAGTTGAATATCATGCCTGCTTTTGTCAATATCAAATGCGCCTACAGCTAATTTTCTCTGCCTTTTTGATTCAATTTGTCAACCGCTGCTGATCTACCACTTCCACTCAAAGGAGCAAACGATAGAGCTTGTCGTGTTCCCATATTAGAATCGGAGTCGAGACAGGAAGCGTGGTCGTCTACCTGACGGCACGGAGGTCGGGCTGAAGGGGGCGTACAGCTCGGCGGGGGTGTGCTGCTGCTGCTGGCGGCTGCTCCGGTTCGGGTCCAGCGTGTTGGCAGGTGACGGGGGCATCTGGAAAGACACACATGTCACCTCTACCAAAGTCACCTAAAAGTCGCCTCATGCTCCGTCTGCGGGGGCTTCTGCCATCAGATCAGAGCGATGCCAGCGCCCTGACAGAACTCGTATCGGTTCTGCTGACATGAAAGCGTTATTTTTTAAAAAATTTTTGCCGGAGGTACTCACCGAGGGAGGGGTGGACATGTCGCCGAAAAGATCAAAGTGGTTGATGTTCTACGAGTTGGGCCGTATGACGAGGTGGAGAGGGGGAGAAAAAAAGAGGGAAAAGTCTGGTGATACATCAGCACCTGAAAAACTCCAGAGTCATGACCGTTTTATTTCTCACAGTGGCTGCCGGTGGTTGCATGGTTGGGTAGGTGTGGGCAGTAAAAACCTATTCATAAAGACGCTTTGTGCTGCGGGCGGCAAGAAACAACTATCCCCCTCATTTCATTAGCAGTTAATGGATCTAAAATGAATCTTTCATGCTTGGCTGTAATTGAGTTGATAAAAGGCTATTGGGTTCCATAAAACCGACTCTGATTAGATATTCTTATGTCTGCCAATCATGAGAGGCCCCGGTGAGAGCATGGGCTGCTTTATCATGTTGATTTTTGCTCCAGGAGGAGATACCCACACACACGCACACACACACAGGGGGGGCGGGTTTTAATTCAACCAATAATGGGACCGACACCATGGGACCACCTCGCATAGTACGAAGACTGAAGCCTCCTACTCTACTCCCCTTCTGAGGTCTACTGACAGCGCTGTGGAAAAGTCTTCACCCCCTGCACAGATTTCTTCCATTTTGCCCTTTTTGTCACACTTAAAAAGTTTTTATCTCATCAGAGATTACCTGAGTAAATATAAAACGATATTTTCAAATGCTGATTTTATTTATCTTGGGAAAATGCCTCTCTGAACCCGGCCTGAACATCACCATATCAATAAATCCCTCCAATAGAATCAACAATGACAACATGAAGGAGGCTAAAAATGTACAAATTTAACAACAAGATGAGAAACAAAACCAGTGCAATCCATCAGCGTAGAAATCATTACAAAGCTGTTTCTAAATCTTTGGGAATCAAAGATCTTTCTCTAGATTTGTAGACTCTTTATCTACAAATATAGAGAACAGGGAAGAAAATTGAACATTGGCAGGAGCGGCTGGCCGACCAAATTAACAAAAAGAGCTCATTGTTCAATAATAACAAAGAAATTGGGAAAAAACGGGAGATTTCCCCACAGCGCCCCTAAAAAGAAAAACACAAAAAGGCAAGTGGGGTTAATGTTTAAGTCTGAGCTGTTTTACCATTTTAGGACCTGGTTGACTTGATATAATTCATAAAACCACAAGCTCTGCACTTTTAAACTCAAGCAGACTTGGTTTAGGATCATCTCTAAATAACTAAAAAAACATAGTGTATAACAAAAGGTCAAAGTCTGGGCTTGAATTTGTTCAAGATGCTGTCAGAGTCGTCATCTCTGCAGTGATGTAAAAGCGATGACGATACTTACCGACGAACCAGGGATAACAGGCAATAACTATTTTCACAAAGGGCCAAGTGGGTCTGCATAGCGTTTCCCTTTATTATCAGCATTTGGCAACTTTGGTATTTACTCAGGTTATCTTTTTTAGATACAGTGAACTCCCGCCTGTTCGTGGTCCAGTATTCTCTCAGTTTTTCTGGTAGAATGCAACCCCAATTTGTCTGTAGAAAACTGCCTATTTGTAGATTTTTCCAGAGTACATCTAACAATCGAAAGAAAATGCAGCTTTGGAAGCTAAAATACTTGGCTGTAATGGTGCTTGATATGTAATTGGCTAACGTCAGTAAAGTAGCCAACCCAGGAGCACCGTTTATTTTCCTTAGCGCTGATTGGTTGAACTCTCAAAAGCAGAAATAGGGAAGACTGTAGATTAGCTTCTGTGACAGTGATTAGGTGGTTTCTACTGTGCATATGAACACATATTAAGTTATATTTGTTTGAATTATTAAATAGTAAGTCATAAGTGTTCTTAAAGGGAGCTCAGGAGTATTTGTGGATTTTAGCTTCCACGGATGTGGTCCTAATCGAACAAGTCTCAGGCGTCCACTGTCTTACTATTTTATGATCTGAAAGATTTACAAATCAAAGTGAAAACAGAAGAATTCATAAGGGAGCAAAATCATTTTCACAACCCTGTAGGTGAAGCATTGTAAACATGGAATGGAAAAAGTTGCATGGAATGGTTGCAGCCATGCCCAAGCAGACAGTGATTGAGTTTAAAAGCGTGGAAATTCACACAAAACGCACAGACTCGCATGCTGCGGCTAAACTCACAGGGGAACGGTCAAACCAAAAAGAACGAACAAACGAAAACGGGAGCGGCGGCAGTGGGTGATGCCGCCGACGTGGCGTTTATGTCCTCCTCCCACAGGCTGCGGACATAAAGGGGCAACACACAGTTTGCACGGCACGCCGATAACCATCGAGGGGCACGGAATGAGTCAGAATTTGGAAGAGGAAGGAGAAAAAAAAAAAGAAGCAAACATTGTACACAGAGGTCTTTCCCCCCCGAGGGAGCTGACACACATCGGAGGAGCTCGAGGCTCTCAAAAAGCTCCAACTGAATGAACAGACAAGCAGTAACACTTAGAGATATGGAAGCGCTGCTGCCTAAACAGGCATGGGCTGTTTAGGTGAGATAGCAACTGGGCTGAGACAGTTTATCTGTCTGATACGCTGGGCTACAAAACACACAAATGACAAAAGTTTTTATTTATTTATTTTTTCTTGGTGAATGTTGGGTAAAAGTGGGGGTTGAATAAATGTTTCTTTTTAAAGATGAAACAGGATTATCATTGCATGGTAGAGAATTGAGATGAACCCAGCTTCGGTTTGATTCAAACCAGGGGGAGAAATCTCAAGTTTTCTATCGTCACACAAATTCTGTGAATAAGGAACAGTTTTTTTTTTTTTACAGGTGCCCTGATTGTAAATGTAAATGTAACAACACAACATGCAACTCAACTCAATACTCCCCCCACCCCACTCTCCACCGCCTACAAACCTCTCATTTCCACCCTCTGAGGAAGACAAACACAGCCGTTCTACGGCGCGGAACCGGCCCAGCATTGCAGTCCGACGGGACCGGCAAACAGATTTTTTAATATATTTATATATTTCTAGCATCTGGTTATGATACGCATCTAATTCTGCACAAGATTGGATTTTGTACACAAAGCTGGCCCGTCTAATGTTCTGTGTAATTACAGATGACTTCGGTCGACCAATCTGCTGCTTTCAAGTCTTCAAGATTCTGCGGTACCACCAGCCTCCTTGTCATGACAAAAAGAAAAGAGAACATTGTTGTTCTGTTGTCAGAGTTTTCTTTTTGAGCCAATTCCCTGCTTTACCACACTGCACCAGTATCACACCCCAAGAACCTCCCCAGGTGTCACATTGCAGACAAACCCCCCCGGTATTTATATGCCTTTTACACGATGGGCCAAGAAAAAGTAGTGCCAAATGACAAGTTCTACGCAGATGACGTCAGGATTATTCAAACCGGGTGAAGAGTGTCCGTAGACATCAGTTTTCAAGTCACAGAAGTTTGGACTATGACTAGGACATTAAAACATGTAAATATGGTTTGATCTAAACCAGAAGTTGGCAACCTTTGAAGACCATTTTTGATTCATTTTTACCCATAAAACGTAGTTACTATTCAAATAAATTATTACAGCCTATTGAACTTCTGAAACAAAACGGGTTTAAAACAGAAAACTATTAAAACCAGTCATCCTTTAGGATCTATATTTTATAAACTGGTTTCTTTATCAGTTGTGCTAATAGTTTACAGCCACCACTGTGAAGGGACACTTGAGCAAAACCACTGCATTGTAGCTTTGGCTGGACGTTTAGGGATGATGTTCTGCTAAAAGGAGAATCTCTCAGGTCTTTAGCAATTTCTAAAAAGTTTTCATTCAGGATCGTCTGGCGTTTAGCTCCAATCATCTTCAGCTCTGACCAGCTTCCTGCTACTTTCCTTCCCATTCACCATTACGCACTACTTCATGTCATTCTTAAGCAAAATGCATTGAGGTTTTTAGCCATTATGTGACAAAATGTGACATAGTTCGAGGGGTGAGAATACTTTTGCAAGCTCCTGTACTGCAACCTTTGATGAAGCTGAGCAAAATGGGCCAGTTGTGGCTTAAGGAACTCCCTTCGCCAGGGTCCTAAAGAGAGGTTTGTAAGCAGTAAAGTAAGAAAAAAAAACATAAAAAAAGTGTAAATAATAAGAATGAAAACACCTACAGTCATGAAATGGCGTTTGGGAACGTCATAGATCCCTTCCTTCTGCTGACTGGTTGGGACCTGCGTTAGATCGGATGTCGATTGATATGGAAGTCAACAGATCAACACCTTTTACTTTTTCTTCGCTAGCTAAGTATTTCAACACAGGAGTGAGCAAAAAGAAAAAAAGGAAAAAAAACATGTCTATTAAAGCAGAAAAAAGAAGTTAACTCAATCAATTTCCATCCAGGTTAATAATTTAGATGCACTTATCTTTTAGCAGCGCAGGATTATGCAAATTCTACAGTTGTGCCGCCGGATCAATTCTGCTTAAATCGATATTGATTGCAAACAAAGCTTGAAGGAGGTTCAGTGTGTATTAAGAAAGCCTATTGTTATTCGACAATCGTCTGCGCTGTCTCATTTGATGATATGAAAATGCCTCGGCTCTGGCGTTTCTCTCTCCTTTTTGTTTTTTTTTTGTCTTCACAGCTATCCAAGATATCTGCTGGTTCTTAACCCTGCTGCTCGCCTCTTCATCTGCTACCTCAACTGGTTAGCTGTCAGTTATGTTCCCCGAAGTCTATTGATCTTGTTTCACTCTGAGATCAAATGGCATGGCAAGTGATTAATCTCTCTTTCTCCATCTGCAACTTTCATCTTTGGAGAGGCAGAAACGGCAGGAGAAAAAGGGAGACCGGGGTTCAGGGCGGGTGGAGGCTGGTATTAACCAGTTCCACACGTCCCTGGAGTTCTATCTGGTCCTTTAAGTGGTCCAAAATCAAAAGGTCATGGTGTTGGCTGTTGAAGAAGACCTTGGTGTACAGAGGCAGTGGGTGAATTCAAGTTGAACAGCTCACTTCGACACCTCGTAAGCTGCTTTTGGTGCAATTTGGTATAGAGCGCGCGCATTTGCCCCAAAGCAAGTTTCTTTCATTTTTGCTTTTTCTTTTGTTAAAAATGTTTCGATCAACACATTTAAGTATCAGACAACAATAACATAAATACAAACTGGAATTTTTGTTTAATATGGGAAAAGGTTATCCAAACCAACAAGGCTGTTTAGGAAACGTATTTGCACCCTGAAAGTAATAACCTGACATTGTATTAACCGGGAAGGAGTCTTTAAGCCCGCTGTGGAGGAATTGGACCCACTTTTCTCTGGAGATTTTATATTTAATTCAGCCACTTTGGTGGGGTTTAGTACAATGGAGTATGAGGGCCACATTAATAAAAAATAAAAATAAAATTACGAGAATTAAGCCATAATATTACGTCCTAATGCTACAAATTTACTCTCGTATTATTTCTACTTTATTTTCGCGCAGCTTTATTCTCTTGTTATGACTATTCTCGTAATTTGTTACTTGTTTTAGTTTTATTTTCTTAGCGTGGCCCTAACAGTGACACATCTTATTCTTGAGCCTGAACAGCATTTTCACAGTCACGTCAAAACATCTCAATAGAACTTGAATCCGGGTTTGACTGGACTTTCAGACCTTCAGTCATTCAGTAGTGGACTCAGTGGTGTGATGTGGATCACTGTCCTTCTGCATGAGGTCGTAGTTCAGGTCCTTAACAACCATAATAGCTTCAGACCATCACACTGCCACCACCTTCTTGGTAAGCAAGATGAGTTTTTATTCTGGAAAGCGTCAGATGTAACAGGAGAAGCACCTTTCAAGAAGCTTTTTGTTAAGGTAAAAGTCAGCTGTGAACTCATGGGAAGCTTCTCAACTGGTTCAGGTTTTCTGTGGCTATCGACACTCTCTGTGGTTCAGTGGAGATTCAAAAGCTGTAGAAATGGCTTTGTAAGCCTCTCCGGTCATTTAAAAAAAAATCTGAAATGACTGACGGATGTTTGACGGACGTCAACAAATTTGCTTCTTATCTGTGTTGCTTTTTGAGGTCTTTTGCCCTCCTTCCTACTTCATGCGGTCAGACTGAAGTAGTCAATTAAAGTTCAGTTTAAGTCATTTCTTTATCCTACAGATCTGGGATTGATGAGTATCCAGGCTGGTTTGGATGGCTTTCCCCCCCCCTTTAATAAATTTAATCAACATTTGAAAACCACCTTTTGTGTTTAGGTTATCCGTGTCTGATTTAAATTCTTTCTGGATGATTTGAAATGACAAAAAAAAAAAAAAAAAAAGCAAAAACAGACGAGATCTCCAAAGTGGAACCTGCCTTTTTAAGAAGTATTTCATCGTATTAGTTAAGCTTTCTGTCTTACTCAATCTTGTGAAATCACGAGATCTAAAGCGTCACCTTTCTAAGTGTCACTGGAGTCTACTGCTCAATTCTTATTTTTATTTTTTTTACTAAAATTCATATTAAACAAACAAACAAAACAAACCTTTCTCTAAAAACAGTTGACACACTGGAGCTTCCTTCAGGTCAGAGCCATACCATAAATACTGCTATCTTTTTATTTATAAGGAATGAAGAGGGAGGAAAAAAAAAAAGTGGGGCAAAACTTGTCTTTGTACCTGATAAACGCTCTCCTCTGACTGGGGGCCACGGAGGGGTTCGTGTCCAGCCTCAAACACTATGTACTACAGAACAGAATCAGTGGGCAAGGCATAGAGATGCAGAAAATAATGAAAGGGAAGGACAGAGACAGAGAGAGAGAGTGAGAAAAGGAGGAGAAGATGGCATATAAAGCAGAGAGATAGAGGTGTGGAGACATGAGCAGAATAAGTGAAAGCACAGGGGAGCGGGGATGGCGTTGAGTGGAGGAGGGTTGGGGGGGACAAGATCAGGGGAAGGAAGAGTGTGAAAAATGGGGCATGGGAAAGAGGAAGGGAGAAAAGAAAAGAAAAAAAAAGAGTGAGGTGGGAAGAGGAAAGAGCACAAGTATAACAGGTCAGGCAGTAGTTCAAGGCAATGTGGAGGTCTTAGCTGAAGGTTAGCCTTCCACCTCAGCAGCGTCAAACTCCACTTCCAGTGCAGAAATTGCTTCAGATTTTTGTCTACAAATATGTCACAGCTGTAAATCCACCGAAATTGATGTAAAAATGAAATGAAAAACAAGAAATTTGTTTGACATTTTGGGAGATATTGGTAACGGATGGATGAAACCACCGCAAGCTACGTGTGTAGCAGCAATTCAGCAAAGATAGGAGAAGTTACTTTCTTTTTCTAATTATTGATTTTTTTTCTAATTACCATCTTAAATTTATTCCTCAAAAAAAGAAGAATGTATTCCTTTTCAAATACTGTAGCTGAAACATGTAGGGATAGATTTACCTCACTAAAGAGCTAGCATCTTTGCTCTAAAAGGTTGCTAATCTGTTTGCCTCAGAAGATTGAATTTGTAGCGCCAAGATATGAGAAGCTACTTTTTTCTAAAGATTGGTTTTTATGCAATTATTATGTCCAATTTATTCCTCAAAAAAAGTACAAATTATTGTTTAAAGTACTGTAGATGAAACAAACTGCAATGACACTTTTACCTCAAAAAACGAGCTAGCATCTCTGCGCTAACAGGAGGCTAACCTACTGTAATGTTCTGTTTGTTGGGAATTTCTAATTTTGTTGTTTTTTTAAATGGTCCAACCAAAGACTGGGTTTGCAAATTAACATATGGCTAGTAAAAACCTTCGTACAAAACAACAGTTGACAGTTTGTCATGCAACATTGTTTACTGTGCTCTCCTTGATTAAATAAACCAAAATTGAATTTAATTAAATAAAGAAAACATAAACGTGCATTTTTATGATTCAAACATTAGAATCACACATTCACAAGCTGATGATGTGCAATAATATGCTCCAAAATAATTTACCAAGATGCAGAAAGGTAAGTTTGTCCGTATAGTTACCGCTGTACTTTACGCACACGGCAGTCATATTGAATTTTGGGATAGCGATTTGGGTGAGGCCATCAAATCTTTCCAAAATAGAATCAGAAAATTCTAGCTTCTGAGTAATAATTTAATGCAGCATCCATCCAGCTCCAGATTTCCTAGGCACCAACTGGAATGGATTTAATCCTCTTATGAAAATCTTTAACAAAACATATATCCCAAAATGTCAAAGGTTCTGTCCACAGTCAGGCGTTTTGTCAACCAGCATCAACAAAAATTGAAAGCTACAAATGAGAATGACATCATGTAAAAACACACATCAAGAGCAAAGACCAGAGGTGTTCTGGGGGGGCAGGTGGGGCGTTTGGACGAACCACTGAACATAGCATTCAGAGTAAGAGTTAGTGTTGTCTGTATTCAGTGTGAGCAAACAAAGAGAAAAAAAAAAATAGAAAAAAAAAAAAAGTAGTCATGTTGAGCCAAATAAATACAGGGCAAAAATAGTGGGGGCGGGATAACATCCAGTCAGGGGAAGTGAAAGAGTGGCATGTCTTTGGAGGAAAATCCGAACACTGACACAGATTCACTCGGAAAATATGGTTGTACAACACTGAACTGGCAAAATGGGAGTTGGATGGTTGAAGATAACTGTTCGCTAGGATGGTCTACTGTGTATTACTGAATGGTGCAATATTATGAAATATTAATTCAAGCAGATCAGTGGCTGGAGAAAGAAGCAATATATTAAAGTTTTGTTTTTTTTCCCCCTCCCATTCAATGTAGGTGAAGCTAGAAAAGCAGTCCAGTGTTTTGGGTCTGCTCGTAGCGCCCGCTCACCTACCTGGTACACCGGGTCGTCCACTTCGTCCTCGAGGATGGTCTGCGATTGAGGAAGAGGGCAGATGACACATTTTGTTTTTCAGTTTCATAAAAAAAATAAATAAATAAAAATGAAGGCTAAAAACAAAACAAAACAACAAAACAATCCAAGTCTATCTGTAAGGAATCATAGTTACACAATGACACAGGGTACTTAAATCGCAGGCATCGACACTCATATGATTAAAGTGAGAAAAGAAAAACTAAAATCAGTTGATTGTATGTAGATTTTCTGTGCATTAAGTGGATAATGTGCAGAAACTCGATGCGGAGGGAAAGTGGAAATCAGAGCCTTACCTGGTAGACGGCCTGCTCACAGTGTTTGTCCTTCTGAGCCTTCTTCTCCATCTCCTCCCGCTGTTTGATGTCATAGATCAGCGTGAAGAGGTCACGCAGGTCAAGGATCAGAGGCTCCGCCTGAAAGCAGGAATTAGACGATGGGTTTGTGAAAACATCCTAAAAGCTGAGAAACTCGTCTTGAAAGAATGCAGTAAGTAAAAACTAAATAAAATAAAAACGTTTCCATTTTTCCTTGTTAAATGCACCAATGTTACTAATTACACAAGTTTTTTGTTTTATTCATGACCATGCAAGAAATATATTCCTACTGATGATCCAACGATCCTCCGACTGATGGTCTTTATTTGTAAAAACCATTGAAAACCTCATCTCCCTCCGCTTTACAATCATGCACCACCTTGAGTTGGTCTATGAGATCCTGACATAATACCCACAAAGCTGTGTATTAATCCGTAATCCGTAAAAAGCGGCATATTTTCACCTGCGCTTTGTATGTTTGCACAACAAACTACACAAACTTTCACTTTTCGGTTTTGGTACCAGAACTTACAGACTGTGCCGTCTTGATGGCCACAAACCGGTGGTGGCCCTCCTTCCCGCAGACGTACCCAAAGGCCCGGTGGTCCCTGGTGTCCTTTGCGATGTAGCTGATCTCATGGACCGAGTGGTGATGCAGAAGCACCTGAACGACAGGAAGGCGGGGCGATCAACGCAGGCGACATCTTCTCCTGTTAAGAGCTTGCATTCTGTCTTTTTAAAGCGTGACACAGAGCTGCGCTCTTTGTTGCCATCCAAAGTAGGTCAGGCCCACTTTAAACATCTTTGCATACGGTTTGTGCAGCTGAACAATTTAGAGGGAAGAAACTTCCAAGTCTGTACTGCTACGGTGTTTGTGATATTGTAGCTTCTTCAGCGCGGAACGGAGTTGCATAACCCGGGTTGCGTAATGTTTGTGCTGCCATGTAACATCAAATGCAAAATACGTAAATGAGGGAGCAGAGGATATCCTGAAAGAGAACACCTTCATACACAAAGGACAATGATTCAGCTGTCACTAAGGCACACCCATCTGCTGCTGCTCTATTAGACAGGATGAGCTTAAGCACCGGGAGGAGCTTTCATTTCAACGTTTACCCGGGGTTTTTTTCGTGGGGGACTGTTGCCGGTAATGCTCCAGATTAATGTTAAATACAAAACTAATATGACAAGTGCGCTTCCATACGCCACAGAATCATGTCGGCTTTACTGAAAGCATTTCCGTCTAAATGCTCGCCGACTGTACACCGCAGTGATCCCCTTCTCCCCGTTTCCACCTAAACAACCCACAGAGGTGCATTAAGCGCAGGGTTACTTACTGCCGTGTAATCGGTAAATACAACGTGGAGCATTAGGGGGGCACGGCTTCTGAAACAACAAATGAGGCTGTCGGAACAGGGTGAGCTCTCGGGTCGTGGCGAAAAGCTAAACGCTCTTCTACAAAGTCAGACTGGGATGAGGAACAATCCGAGGTGAGGGCTTTTTTCTTGGGGTGGTCGGGTGGGAGCCGGCAGCCGCAGGACAATCACTGTTGCCCAATTATCGTTTTAGCACTAAAGACAGCTGAGGTGGAGCTATGTTGTAATTAGCATTAGCAGCAATGATCATTAAGGGGTGGAACTGAGAGCTAATTAGCGGTTAGCGCTGATGAGCCAAGTGGGCCCATCTAGCCGGCACTGAGCCGCGGGACAGAGGGGAAAAACCCGAGTCCCTGGATCATCCTGTAATGAAATGGTGATCCTCCAAACCCGCCTGGAGAAAAGGCATGAACAGACGAGATTTACATACACATCTCATGGACCAGAATTTCATTTTATTTTGGCCTTTAAGTGACGTATTTGAACCATGTCTTTTCCACAGGGCAGTCATAACACAACATAGAACTTCAGTGGCTTATAAAAACAAAAATAAGGTGCAACAGTTTGAATTTGTTGAATGGAAATAATGACCTAACCTTAAAAAGTCTGAAATTTATGCATTTAAAACAATGTAGTTTCCCTTTGGGATCATAAAATTTTCATTAATTTTTACTTGAAAGTCTTAAAATGTCTAGATTTATTTAAATACATGCAGGTTGGCCTAAAATACATTAATCACAGGTTTTAAATTTTGTCATGGCAGAAATACACCCACACACACACCCCCACACACAATAATGTTATTATTATATAATGTTATGGTAGTATGTGTGTATATATATATATATATATATATATCGTTTTAGTATATATATATATACACATACTACCATAACATTATATAATAATAACATTATATAATATATACTACTATAATATTTTCTGTCAGGCTTTGAGTCGCCCCCACACATATTCTGTGTATCAAGGTGAGTGAGGCTACCAGTAATTAGCTGGTAAGCTAACTAGGTTTTTAAAGTCCATCATGGATAGGTGCAGATTTACTTTCTTTTGTACATAGAGGTCTTACATCTATGTCATCACGGTCTTAAAAAGCCTTAATTTAGAGTTGGTGAAGCCTGCAGAAACCAGGTTCAAATATACACTCTCAGTAATACTTAGATAAATATTTTAGCAGAAATGAGAAACATCCTGGTACAATTATGGCTGAATGACCCACCTTCTAGGCAGGAATAGCAGAGCTAATCTAAATGTGTTGCTTCTGGCATGAGCCTGGCTTTTAAACATCTTCAACAAGGGTTTAACTCTGGAGAAGGTCAATGAAAGTTTGTCTGGGTCATCCTTTCAAAAACCAGAATACGCATTTGGTGTCTAAGTCCTGTGAAAACTCCCAAAGTCTCAAAGTCTCACCTAAGTTGTCAAGCTGAGATGAGAGGAAACTGGTCATCATGTGTAATAAAAACCAGGAACAATCAGAACTTAAGTCTGTCATCTACTGGAACACCAATCTAAATGTCACATCCACATAGACGAGTCAACTCTTACGGAAAAAAATAATGGCTAAGCAAGAAAAAGGTTGAATTGTTCGGCCAAAGTGAGGCTTTCAAACCTAAGAAGTTTGTGTCAGCTGTTAACAAGGTGACGGTAGTGTCATCCTGAGGGTCTAAATCAGTGACAGTGGTACTGACACGCTGTACTATGGGGCTGGATTTAAAAAAAGGATTAGCTAAAAGGACTTTCTGACTGCAAGACGATGACTCTTTCCATTGAGTCACAGTCACCCTCAACTTCCTCTCCACGATAAACATCAACTTGTTCAACCAGGAGTTCAACAATTCATATTCACCATCAAAAACCCAGAATTAATATATCAGTCAGTCACCCTGACCGGAGCCCTAAGCGTCAAACCTCTCAACTTGGGGCAATGACATCAAGAGTTTTAATGTTTAATAAACTAAATGTCAAACTGCCTTCTGAGTAACTCGAGAGTGCTTGATTTCAATTGTGATTGGGAGAATATTTGACGTTTTGGTCAATGCGTTTTGGCCGTAACGGCGTTTTGGCCGGTCAGTTATCTAAGATGGCGGCCCAGGAAGGCAGCTGTTGTGAAGTGACCCGTGCCCTCTGGACGTCCTCGTGCTGGCGGCAGCTGGCCGCTTCCTGGCAGCCTCCGCGTTGACGCGCTACTCACCCCTGATCTCTCGCAGTAAATCTTTATCCCGCCGAACGAGACGGTCAAGAAGACCCTCTGCTTGTGCTCCCCCTTGGAGCGCGCTGACGAAGCCATTCCCTGCAAGGAGCAAGAGGAGAAGTCATGAAGGGAGAGGCAGTCGGCCTCGTTCTAAGGTGAGAGTGGGGCGACTTGTGACTGGGGGAGGTTCACAAAAGACGGGATTCATGTGATGTGAAGGATTGGGGTTGGGGTGGCAGGAGATGCATAAGGGTGAGATAGGACAGGATGTTCTTTTATCTGCCTTTTTCATGAAGGTTCTCCCTCAGACGGAATCTCACTTCAACTTGAGTGGCGAATCACATTACCCCAACCTCTTGAAGTAGGTGTTCTGCGCTTTGACGTGATAAAAACACAAGCACCATCTACTGACAATAAGGTTAGATTTGCTGACTGAATGGAGAGCGCCGCTGCCCGACCAGCTTGCTCCAGCAGCTTCACACGTACTGCTGACTGAACAACCACTGCAGCCTTTGAAGTATGATTTTCCCATGGATCTGCAGCCGCGCTCTCTCTATTTTTTTTCTCCCTCTTCCTCCTACTCTCTCGCGCCCCGATAAAGAAAACAATTAAAATTTCCACCGTGTTCCATTTGATGCAACCTGTGAGCTTGACATGCCTTTCATTGAACAACGCCCGAGAGAAAAATGGTCGGGAGAAGAAAGGAAAAGCGGGGAGATGATAAGAGAAGAAAGACTTTGCCTTATGTGCAGAGGCTACGGCTGACAAAGCAGCAGGTTCGTTTTAGGGGTGGAAAAAAAAATGCTTGACCTCCTCTGTGCAGCAAAGAACTTCTACTTCCGAATTCCTCCTTGAAAGCTTTTTGAGTATTATGGAAAATAAAAAAAAATTGGGAGGTTTTGACAGTTAGACGAGTTGTGCTCCCAAAATTAACTAAATCCATAGCAATTTTATTTATAAAGTACATCTAAAAAGAACCTGTTGCTTAACATACGACTACAGATGACTAAGGTTTGGAGGACGAGTGTTCGCCTCTGTTTTATTTTCATTAAAGCTTGGAAAATTCATGGCCGTCTGAGCTTTGATGCGTCGAGGCACTTTAGGGAGAGATAAATGGCAATACATTGAACAGTAATTTGCATAATAGTGGATATAATTGTAAGGATTTTTCTAAAATGAAGAAGATGCAATGAAAAAAATAGAGGGCTGAGAACTGAGCCTTGAGGAACTCCACAGGAAACAGGAGCTCAGATGGCCTTAACGCTATGTGACTGACCAACACAATGCAGCTCATGTTGAACTGGAAGGCTGGGCAGATAAAACTCAACGCGATCATTTCATAGAAGATTTAGATCGAAGCTGATGTATGTGTACCTGTTAGAACCCTAACCCAATGAAAGCCTAGACTGAAAAATTATTTAGTCTCTAGATGTCCAGACTTGGTAGAGATCCACCCCAAAATTAAGAGAGGGCACTTATTGCATTGTTTATCATTTATCGTGATAAATTTCTTATAAAGAACTTTGATTTATCGTTGGCACAATACATTCCAATTACTGATGTTTGAGACCCTCCAAAACTGTCCGTAATGGAAGGATTGTTATTTTTATTTTACTATTTTCCTCTACTTTGTTCAAAGAGAGCATCACTAAACCTTTGTTATGTGACTGGTCAACTAAAAAAGCGTTTTACAAATGGGAATGTTTTTCAAGAGCGATATTTGTGTTTTTGAGGCTAGAATTTCTCCAATCACAGCTCTACAGTTACCAAAGAGTCCGTTTCGCCCAACTCTACTCAAAAGGCAACAAAAAGTGATTCTGCAAGCTATTGAATCCGGGTTGCTCAACATAAAAGCGCACCATGCTGTTAGATGTTTAATAGTAAAACCTTGTAAACTCTACGTAACATTTTTTTATTCATTTCAGAAGGAATGAACGCTCATGAACGGTCTTCTTTAGGGAAACCGGTGAGCTGGGGCGATATGATACAACAAGAAAAAAAAAAAAAGAAGGAAGGATCGAGAGCAGAGTAAGCAGTGAGAGAGAAAGAGGTAGGTGGGCATAAGAGCCGAGGGGTGTTGTCAGTCAGCCATCGGCTTTTCCATTCTGTGGATTAGTCCCAGTGGCAACGAGAGGCAGCTCAATACGGACCTGTTCCCTCCTCTATCCCCCGTCCAGATAATAGCAGGTCTGTATCGACCGCTCCATTGACTGTAACTGGCTTCTGGCTTGTGACTGCCGGAGTTATATGGAGGCCACTGCTGAAATGTCAGATCAAGGCAGCAAAAAGTTGTTTAATTGGACATATCCCCCGGGACGGGATGTGGGTGAAGGTTTGCCTTCTGGCTGTACTGCCTCTCCTTTGGGGCTTCCCACACGTTTAAGCTCTAGAAAAGCCAGTGAGGGGGGAAACATAAAGAAGCCACGCATAAGAGTCTTCTTTGCAAGAGCAATTTATCCAACCAGTCTCCTACAAAGAGGCTCATCTGCGGTTTTCCATAAATCCCACCCCGCCTTCCTCCTCCAGAATCACCAGTTGAAATAGTTTCAGGTGATTCTCAGGTGATGAGAATCATATTTTATTAATCAAGTCTCCTGCACGAATCAATTTAAGACCAAACTCAGAGCAGAGCTCAACTAAATAGACATTAAGAGATTAGTCTTTAGAGTCCGACTCCAGCCCCAAATTCTTTTAAATAATGCAGGTTTTATTGGGGAGCTCAGTGCGAATCAATCAGGAGGTAAAAACAGGTCGTACTTAACATGTTTATTAGGTTTTTATGGTCAGTCAGCGAAGGGCCAGGACAACAGCTCACCTATACTGTAGTAAACTTGACCACATTAAAAAACTGTAAATCTCTGAGATGTTTGTTATTATTGCACTCAGTTACTTACATTGTCAAAGTGTATTTAAAATGAAGATATACAGTATATCCATCCCATAAATGTCTGTTTCAAAAGTAAAACAGTAGCTGCGTTTCCGTTAGCCATAAAATTGTACATAAAAAAATAAAATAAATTTTATAAAAAGTATTTTTTTCTAGAATGAGGTTGTTTTTCAGCCATATCAAAGTAGATGTATTTCGCAAAACTGCATTAGCAGATTTTATTTATTTATTTATTTATCTTTTAACATTAGCAGAACATAAATATTCTTGCAAATCTGTAATGGAAACGCAGCCAGCGATCCAACATCCCAGCAATACAAGTGAAGGCCAAAGTAATCCTTTTTCCAATTTTGCTTTTTTTTTTTTTTTTGCCCTCCTGTCAGAAAATATTCTACAAAATTACACATCAAAGTTAAGATACTGACTCTTATTATTTATGTTTTTAAAATGAACTATAGTTTTAACATTTTTCATACAGGAGATGCTTTGTGTTTAATCTCAATACTGTATTGTATTTTCTTGCCGGTCGTGGATGCCGGTACCGCCCGGTCCGTTCTGTATTGATTATTCCCAGATGAATGATGATGTCATCATAAATATCATCAACTCCGCAGGACGGATTGACTCTACTTTAATAAGCGAATATTATCCTTCCACATACTTTAATCTGAGATTTTTATTTTTTGTTTTCATAAGCTTCTCAGGTGTTACAGTATTTATATGTGCTCATGATCTGACTTGGACATCAGATCAAAGATTCTCCTGGCTAGTTTTATACCCAGTAATTTAGTAAAAAAATAAAATAAAAAAATACAATTATTTTCTCAGACCAAGAGAAAATTGTTCATCGGTTAATGGAGCCACCCTGCTGCCAAGCGGAAAATAGAAACATTCATGACTGTAATTTTCAGAGATGCACAAAGAAATTGGTCGCTGACTGGAACTGGATGGTTTTACACATGATCGGAGATCGGCCGGTTGAAAGCTAAAAAAAGTCGTCTTTTTCTAATCAGTAGACTCAAAACACCTGAAGTCTAACAGTCAAACCGAGCCACTCTGTGTGGAAGTTGTTACCAAGGGAAGAGGGCTCGGTATGAACAAAGTGTTGAAGACGAATGCGGAAACACCACGAATGGTGTAAGAAACTTCTAGAAAGAAAACTGTATTCTGTATGGATCTTCATTCTCCATTTGGTGACTCCAGTTTTATCTATCAACCAATGCTAACTTCACAAACTGTGATACTCCTGCTAATTACGCTCAACTCCAATGTAAGACACTAAAGAGAGTTTAACTGTCCTCCCATTTTGTCTACGTTTGTGAAAATTGTGTTTCACTGCGGAGCTGCGTAACACCAACTGCTCTGTCTCTGAAAACGTGGCATTGCCTTCTTAAGATATTTTTACAGACACAATGAGGTGTGAATAAATCATTCAGTAACTGTTTTTATGTCTTTCATTGGAAAGGTACAATGACATTTTGCTCAATTTGTGCATTTTTAAGTGCAGTTGAATGACAATATACTCTAAGCCTAAGTTAAAGTCAAACAACAATTTAACCCGACTGTAAATCTGAACTTTGTCCTGCTGTCGTCCACTTTTTACATCTGAAATTGTGCAAAAAAAGAGAAAAAAAGACAAGAAACTGGCCATAAAATCAACAATCAGTGAATCTATAGTTATAAAGATTTATGTAACGAACAAGATACAAAATGTAATAGAACCATCTGGAACATTTCTTTGGTAGTTGGCAGTGTATTTTCTTAAACCTGTTATTAGTTAGGTCAAGGTGCTCCAAGTGAGTCACATGGTTAAAATCTGACACCATCTCTCCTTTCAGTTAACTTTTAATTCATTTTCTGTGTGGCTTAGAAAAAAAACAAATAAATTATTTACACTGCTAAACATGAACTTCTTATATGTTTAAAGCAAATGCACAACCACTTGCACTGCTTCTTACCATGGGGCTGGATTTGACCTGATTCACTTTGCAACAATCTGCAAAGAACACTAGCCTGCGACGTTATCTGGGTCATGTTATCGCAGTTCGCACATGTGCCACAAGTGGAACAGCACGGACTTTGTTGTAAAAATAGCAGTCAGTGAGTGACACGAGAAAACACGGAGGAGACAGACTAATTGGGGGTAAGTTGGGGGGAGCTGGGGCTTCGGGGGTTACGGGGGGAGGTGAGGGTACGGGGAGGAATTTTCCTACTTAAGTCATACACAGCTCAAAGCGTCTCAGGATGCGGAGCCAGTTTGCCTCGGAGGTCACAAAAAAATTATTTGTGCGAATTAATGCGAAGGGCTTTGAGCTACGCTAAACTTAAAACAGCTAACTAGAAGAGGAATGAAGTGAAGGGACGCCACGACTCGGCGCCAAGCGAACCTCAGCAGCTGTTTGGTTTATTTTTCTTTATACTTCAAAGAAAACGAAGAATTGATATAGTTGGACCTTCCTGTGTTCCAGCAGGTCAGTCATACAGTTTCAGTGAGTCACACAGGAGAGGACAGCTCCCATGACTCACTCAAAAGACAATACAGTCATGCTCGAGCAAGCCTTTTCCAAATCAGACCGAGATGATGAGAACCTCAATGACACACACACACATGCGCACGCGCACAAATAGAGGAAGAGGGAGAGAGAGAGAGATAAAGAGAAGTTTTCACCTTCAGCTTCATCATGGAGTCCTGGCACAGCTTGTCCCCGCGCGCGGCTGTCACCTCATCAATCCCAATCAGCTTGGCCTTGTAGCGCACGCCATCTCCACGGAAACGCTTAATAAGCCCCGCCTCCGTGCGGTCCTGACCTGCAGTGAAACAGTGAGAGAGTTAAAAAAAAAAACAAAGAAAGAAAATCCCAGAGACAAAGATCAGAAAATGAAACTGAGGGAGTGAATACTGGAAATTAGGTTGTGTGAGCTCACTTCAATTTCGACTGCGATTAGTATCACGCCACGTTGGCGCTAGCATGCTGTGCATATGCATGCGTGTGTATGTGTGTGTGGTGCGTGTGTCTTCACTTGTATAAATATTTATGGAATAGGAAATGCAGAGTGAATAGCAAATTAAATGTGACGAGAGAAAAGACGAGGAGAAGATTGAAGCTGAAAATGGAATGAAGTTGGGCAAAGCGGGTGGACGAAATAGGAAAATACCGGGAAACGCTGACAACACTACCACGAGCTATTATATCACTCAGTTAGGCATTCAAAAACACACAAAAAAAACGGAGGCTGAGGGGGTTTATCCTGGGGGTGTGCTCACTCCTTTCCTGCACCCATGTCCCGTGGTTCCCATGGGTGCTATTGCTGGTGACAAACCAGCCTGACTGGTTCCTATTGAGAGGAATTATCTCGGTCCAGCGCTCACCCACAATCCGCCGAAGCCCTCCCCACGAGACGGATGCCGGGTGGCGGCGGCACGGCGGTGGGAAGGGGAGGGCTGTCACGAGTGTGTGGCTGGATGGCCTAAGGCTTTCCACTGACATCCTCTCCACCTCGGCGCTGAATATTCAGTCTCCGCAGCCGTCCTGACGTCTCCTTGACACCGGCACCTTTTTTTCTCATTTTGTCACCGCACAGTCTGCCGATGCGCCGTTTTGATTACATGTGGAGGCGAGCCTTGGGCGCTATCTCGCACGTCAAAAATGTACACCAACCCCTCATAAAGTCGAGCGGGAGAAGGGGGGTTAAAAAAAACAGGCCGTCACGCAGGGAGACGGCGGAATTTCAAATCAAGGATACCAGCAGCACCCTTGGAGAATTTTAACAATTTAGGCCCCTTCCTCTCTCAAAATCTAGGTCACGAGACCATCCTGTACATCAGTTAGCAGCAGCCTTAAAGAGGCTTGCTAATCCATGCACTTGAAGTTGACAAGGTAGAACATCCTCAGCAGCAACTCTCGGGCTCCACTCCAAGACTGCGTTACACCAAAATGAGCTTATTCCACCCAAAACTGACTTTATTTTCAACGATGTCGCATCAAACCATTGGGAATTTCTTCTTCCAAGCCACACATTTTCCAAAAGAAAAATCAGAAAATAGCACGGAGCAAATTAAAGAGCTCGTGCAAAATTGAGGAAGAAGAAAAAAGAAAAAAACAGTTCAAATGCAAGTGCATGTCTCGGATATGCAATCCTCTCACTTATTCATGAGACCACAATCCTCAACAGATGGGGGAGGGTTTGATGATGGCTCAGTCATTACGGTCTCTAAGTGAACGTCAAATCTGGGTCTGATTCTGCGTCACTCCTCTGTTCTGTACTCATCCAGCGGATCAATGCCGACTGCTGCTGTTCATTCTTCCATCCATCTCATAAAAAAACCCTCTGTTTTGTCTGAGGGAATGTTCTCAGCTCAGGGCTGTTTCTGTGCCAAAATTATCTTCTGGAATTCTGACCCAAAATTTTCTAGCTTGGCTATTTTGAAACAGTAACACAGTCTCCAATAAGGTCTTGGTAAGGAAGGCTTTTGTGTTTTCTTTGGGAGAAGATGCGTCTACCTTGGACTTCTAGTGTAGACGTGCTGGGAATACAAAGAGTCGTGGTCACATCTGGAACACAATTAGTACTTATTCCAAATTGCTGCAGCTCCCTTCACTGTTACTGTCAAGAGTCTTGGAAGATTTTCATATGGTGGTTTCATCAATTTTGGAAAGTAACATCCATCTTTTGCCTATTTGGTACAGGAATCAGTGCATTATAAGCAGTGATGTCAGTACAAAGTTACAAAGTTACAAAGTAACGTGTTACTGATGTCGGACCACTTTTTTCAATAACGAGTAATCTAACGCGTGTCATTCATATTTGCTATGTCATTCATAGCAAATATTCATATATTTGCTATGAATGACATCGAGCTTCGCGTTGCGCTCCAGAAAACCACAAACATCATCATTATCTTTTGTAACTTCTCTGGAAACTATGGCATTAGGTAGCAGAGGGTGCAAATGTCAAGCAAATACTGACTAGGATGAACAAAGTTTATCTCTGGTTCAACAAATTCACCAGAAATGGTGACAGGTGTAAACTGAACAAGCCCGAATGCTGAAGCTCAATCTAAAGGCCTTTCAAGAGGGTATTAGTTACAGGGTGTTCACACTTGCAGCGACGCTGCAGCAGCTTTTTTAATTATTCTTAGACTTTTTCCCCAGTACAGTTCAACACATGTCCAGTTGAATTGTACTGGACATGTGTTGCATCAATCATGGGAGAGGTTTGGAAATTATTTATCAAGATCTCGAAACCAGGAATTTTAACAGGGTGGACTTCTGAGACTCGCGGTACGTCGAGCCTCCGCCGTGCATTTAGCAGCCCCAGTCGGACACGGACGTTCAGGATTCATTGACGGACCGAATAAGAAGAAGAGCAGCAGGCGCACGGGAAATGTTTCTGCTGCGATGATCGCTGTTGTTCAAACCAACCCTTCTGCTGTATCTACAATCTATTCACACGCCGTTGTGCTCTCTCTCGCCTGATCTTCCTGACTCACTCGCTCTGTAATGTAATGCAAAATGCATGCTGCTCCACTTGCATTTTAAACACAATCGGCCCAATTCAGAGCTGCTCTCTCAAGATGAGCTCTAACCAGATGCTCCGTGCCATTTGGTTTCTTTACATGCAAGCGTGCCTTTCGCTCATCCCACCCTCCACCCGCCAAATCATACTTCTGGAGAGATTTTGAGGTTTACGCACAGATAGGTGATCATTAAAAAAAAATACAAATAAAAAAATAAGCAGGGTTTGCACAGGGAACTAGCGTCTGGAGTCGGCGCATGCCGTAACTCGTGTGCTACGTGCTCCGGGTTCAGATGGAGAAGAGCGAGCGTGCTGTATTTTGAAAACTAAAGAGCTGAGGGGCATGCTGTTTCATGTTGTTGCACTCTGTCAGATCGAAGAGGTGAGGAGGAGAAGGTGTGTGTTTGTGTGTGAGCACTCGTGAAGGGAGGTGACATACACATATATTCTTCTGGCTTTCTGGAAGGCCCGAGCTGAACGGCCCTCACAATGATTTTGTTCGTGAAGAAAGAGACTGGAGATTCGTCTGACAAAGAGTTGCCTGCTGCGTGCAAAGCGCACGACGCCACACGCCGGCGGTCAGAGTCCTGCTGTTCTGATGTACATGCACAGGACAAAAGTATTCATACCCCAGCTTTTCGTTGCTGCTTTTTTTTTTTTTTACATTTATTCCCAATGTAAACCGAAATGTCAGCGCGTTTTATTGGGATTCTATGTGATTCACCAGAACAGAGGATTTTTACATTTAAACCTTAAAAGTGTAAAGTGATTTTTTTTTTGTCACTTTATTTCTATGTTGAGGGACGTCTCTCCCAGTTTGGGGTTTCTAGGCACCGACATCTTCACCCATTCTTTTTACAATACATTATAAGCTCAGTGAAACTGGAAGGAAAACATCAGTGAACAGCAAATTTTTAAGTCATACTTCAGATTTTCAATTCAGCGCCAAGATCTGAACTTTGACTGGGCCATTCTAACACATGAATAAGATTTAATTAAAGCTCTGGCTGTATGACTGGGGTTCTGCTCGGCTGTAGTGATGGGAAGTCCGGCTCTTTTCAGAGAAGAACAAGACATAATTATTCGTAGTATTTTATGGCTAATTGGTGATTTCACATCTATTTTATATTGTCATGGCAATGCATTTGGTTCAGTAATACAATATTGAAGGCAAAAGTATATTTTGTATTCTACGTTCTCTACGTTGTATTTCTGATTAACAAAAACCCCCAGATTCAAAGATTGAAGTCATACCTAATTAGTCTTTACATAAAATCTGCATGTGAAACGTACAGACTTTATACTTATGTTTTCATGACATGGTACGGTCATTAGGTCGTAGCATTCACTGCACTGGACATTATAAAATATATAAAAACATGAGTTAGGAAAGAAAATCCTTTTTCCCCTTTAAAAGGAGTAAAAATGAGTTAAGTCAATTTTTTTTTTTGGCTCACTAGAAAAAATAATCTGGTTTTAAGTAAAATGACAGATGTGCAGCAACATTTAGTTAGTTAGCTCAGATGTGTCATGTCCTCATGGACATTAATTATTGAGGGTGTCCTGTTGCAGAACAGTTGGTGGTAATGTTGTCTTGCAGCGAGGTCCTAGGTTCAAATCCCAGCCTGTATGGAGTTTGCATGTTCTCCCTGTGGATGTGTGGGTTCTCTCTGGCTTCCTCAGTTAAAAACTATGACTGTTAGATCAGCTAATCTCTCCAAGTTGCATATGCCCTGCTTTTTGGCCAGTGACCGTTGGACCAAAGGCACCAGCAATAGGCTGGACCAGTATAGACCAGTGGTTCCCAAAGATTTTCTGGGCCCCCCTATGGATTACAATAAAATCCCCTCCAAAAAAGAATCAACTGGGCACACACATCGTTCAACCAGACAGAAACCCATACACATATTTTGTTTTCAAACTCCACTAAAGTTTATTTCAGATTTCAAGTTGCAACAAAACACACTACAAACCATCTTTACAGTGAAACACTTTTGTGCAATGTTTTTTTTTTCCCAATCAGCCATACCCCTTTCAGCGCCCCCCCCCCCCCCCCCCCCCCCCCCCCCCCCCCCCCCCCCCCCCCCCCCCCCCCCCCCCCACGATGCGGGTGGGGGGGGGTTCTCCTGCGCGCCCCTCCCTCCCCCCCCCCCCGCCGATGTTT
>CAEFZY010050530.1:0-103527 GCA_903066815.1 Brachyrhaphis roseni
GAATAGTTCCTTCAAGGTTGTAGACATCAATCTACATGAATTTAGTAAAGACACCCCAAAAAGCAAAGCTTTAAGTGGTGTCTGTTCTATAACAACAGGAATAGTTCCTTCAAGGTTGTAGACATCAATCTACATGAATTTAGTAAAGACACCCCAAAAAGCAAAGCTTTAAGTGTTTTTTCTGGATTGTGTTAAACATTTCACCTGTAGCGTGTCATATCCCAGTTTTAGGTAAGGTCCGCATTTCTCATGCTCTCCAACAGAGGCGTAGAACTTACTCCACCAGTCTACTGCCTCGTCCTCCTAGTCAGAAATAAGGATGGATCTACAGTATATAGTTTTGCACACACTCTAATATCATATCTGTAAATGGATAAAACTT
This sequence comes from Brachyrhaphis roseni, assembly GCA_903066815.1. Classification (NCBI taxonomy): domain Eukaryota; kingdom Metazoa; phylum Chordata; class Actinopteri; order Cyprinodontiformes; family Poeciliidae; genus Brachyrhaphis; species Brachyrhaphis roseni. The sequence goes on from CAEFZY010050530.1 coordinate 383, forward strand.
ACCTTTGCTTCTTTAATCTGTCAAGTGAAAAGCCAATTGAGAATGTTATTAGTACAAACAAAACTGATTGTCTTAGTTGTGCCTAAAAGTTCTACAATGTGAGATTTATTGGCAGAACTCAACATTTTTCAAGTGCAGTTAAGCAAACTACACAAAAATAGCTTGAATAAATGACATAAAAATTACAAGGATCTTTGTAAAAGTGTAAAATAAAATTTTATTTTCAAAACCTACTCTTGAAAATTTGCTCTTACAAATTTTCAACCCCTAAAAATAAAAATGCTAAAAATATGGCTGAGTCAAGAGAACTGTCTTTCATAAACAAGGAATAGGACACAAAAGCCTTAAATTTTAGCAGAGATTGAGTTGTAAGGCACTAGAGTGGCCTTCATACTATCTTGGCTAAAACTATTGAAAATTTCTGGTGAAAAAGACTGTTGGTGAGCACAAACCCAAGAATATCCCTGATCCGGAGACCTGGGTCCAAAACGTTTTAGGATCATGAAGGGTTTGAATGTATTTTGGTACTGCAGCAACCATAATTTGGAGGAACCCTTTGCAACATTAGTTATGCTGAGCTATTTCATTTGCTCTTGTTTTCTTTTTGTTTTGCATGAAGGTGCTATTTTGCATATTTTGCCAATAAACCTGATTGGAAGTGTAATAATTTGAAGCATTATTATAGCAACAGCTTTATGTGGTGACCTTTGCTTTACCTGAGTTTTTAAAACGTTTCCTTCCTCAATGTCTATGACAACATCTCCTTGGGCATCAGTTATCATGGCCACTACACAGTCAAACAGAAAATAAAAATTTATGAATTGTTAGGAGCAAAGGATATGTAAATGTGTTGAATGTAATAGATGTGTAAGAGGACCTCTGGCTGACATGCAGACATCACTGTTAGGGCGGTATGGATCACAGCGGAACTGGTCCAGACAGTCAATGGTGCACTGACCCACCACTGGTTTTCTGCCGAATGGTCTGTGGTCGACTACTTTCAGTACAATCGGAGGGGCGAACATCTCTTCCTGAGGCAGGAGCTACGAACACAGTGAGAGATTACACATAATTCAACAAACAAAGTTATAATCTACATTGCTTATTCTATGTCAGATGTGTCAGCATCAGAATTCATATAATGAATAAGAGATTAGGCCTGCTTTGGCTCAACTGGCCTCCTCTTGATTTCCCTCAAGTTTCGCTCTTTACTGCTTCCAAGTTGAAATGGTTAAGAAATCAGTTTCTTAACCATTCCAACTGAGATTATTTCTCTCGGTTGTTCAGTATTTTATTTTAGTCATAAAATGCTAAAATATCACACAATTTGATTTAACTGCACTTTATTATCACAGTAACATATGGTGTGCCTTGTAGTGGTTGGGATCCCTATAGGGGTCAGCTGACATTTATGAAATATGACTTTAAGTTAGGAGCCCTGATCAAACTAAAATAACTGATTCTATTCCTGCTGATGTATCAACAATTTGTGGCATTGTGTGGAAAAAAAAAAATCATCTCATCTTAAATGTGAATCAAACAAAAGAGATGATTGTAGATTTCAGGAGAAACTAGAATATGGCAAACACTATTTCAATCATGCGTAAAGAAGAGGAGAGGAGCCAAATTTTGAAATCTTTCATAGTAGTATATTTCTTCAGCCTTTGTGAAGGACGTTCAAAGTTTTTCTTTGAACATCGGCTGCTTTTCTCTGCTTTTCTGTGACCAACCATGTTTGTTTATTATGCCATTTGAGTCTGACCTATGATGTCACAATTCAAACAGATTATCTTCCTGCTATCAGAGAGCTGTCATTTTCTACTGTTGTCACATGTTTGCTCAGTGGATAAAGTAGACAGAGAGTTGATACCACTTTGAGGAGCAGCACAGATCCAGGAAAGTTTGGATGCTTTTTGAAGTTTTTGATAACAGCCGTTTGAACCATCTCCCCGCCACACTCCACTATCAGACTGGGGGACGACACTGCGGCCAGCTGAAAGGTCTTCATGTTCCTTAAGCCCCAAGTCAGAATCTAGGATGAGTGAAAGGAACGGACCGTAGTTGAGGAGGAGAAAAAGAAGAAAGCTTCAGAAGAAAATTTAGAAGTGTTCACTGAGGAATCAAAAATACAGTACCTCAATCGCAGTTAGCTGAACAACTGGCCTGATTCCCTGAGGAACCATGTAGAGGTTCTCCCCCCGTCGAGGAGGAACCAGAGGAAGATCCTTGTCGTTGCCCTGTTAAACAGCCACCATTTTAAATAATTTATGCAAATATATGGTAATCAGTTACATTTTAGTAGGTTCTATACCTTCTCCGTTAGTATAAGCTCAGCACCAACAAGCACCTCTCCAGCACTGCAACCTTTTTTAGTGACTGGAAGCCATTGCAGTTTTGAGCTGCCAGACAAACTGGGGCTTTTACTTGGGAGTTTTACCATAGGGGGGCATATGCAGCGGCCCATCGGCTCATCCCTTCCCTGGTAATTAAACCACATTGGTACACAAGTCTTAGTGAATCTTAATAAATATACCACTGGGGCTTTCTAAGATTCCCAAATTAAAACTGTAAAGCACCACTTGATCGCTGTCATAAAGCTCAAAGACCACATCTGGAGGGTTGCGTTCAATCATCTGTGGGTCTCCAAAGATCTCGATGTCCTCAAAGATGAGAGTCTGGTCCCACGTGGGGTTCAGTGTGGTTCTTATGACTTCTGTCGTCTTGCTGACATGCAGAAATGATACATGGGCATAGGGATCTGGAGTGGATCAAGGCAGAATTGTCTTAGTCACATCCTTAATCACTTCAAAGTATAGTTACGTTGTCAGCTTACAGTCTTATTTAGTTTTTACCTGAAAAACTGTCCTTGTCCATTGCACAGAGATTTCTCCCTTGGTAGACGTAAACCCTGAGGTGGTATAGATAGAAACCTGGAGCCAAAAAACACAGCATCCTTCATCCTTATTGGCAACAATGGTAAAGATGACCCAACAGCTTTAAAATAACATAATCTGTAATTGCTGAAGCATAAACTCTAAATTTATGCTTTAGCAATAAATACAACTTTAAATTTGAATATATTTTGCAGCAAAAAACATTATGAAATAATTGTTTTTCTTTTAGGAAAATCTTTCACCAGACCCAAATCTTGTGGAAATACTGAGGGTGAACTAAACAGAAAAGCAAAGCATTCAGCAGAAAAACACAAGCCAGGATCTAGCGATCTTTCCAACTTTTTAAATGCTACAGAACACTTAAGTGTTGTTTTATTGAAAAAAGGGGGGTTCCATAAACAATTCAACAGCAAGTATGCCAACAAGAGAATCATTGTTGGTTTTATTTAAAAAAGTTCCAAACATGATTATTTTTCCCCACTTAATAAATATACTCAAATAACAAGTTTATCTAAACATTTCAGTGCCAATTTGGGCTCCAGCAATGAAAGAGAATTTCTCAAAGGCACTTTACATATTTCTACCAGTGGTGCCACTAAGCGTGGAACTGTGTTATCTTTAATTACGGTACAAACAATCTGATCAAAGGGATTTTAATCAATGTCCAAGAGTGAATTCCATCTGCCCCAGTTACTCACGGGTAAAATGGCAGGAAACTGTGGGTGTGTTGGCACCAAATGGCTTGGCTGCATCCGTTTTACTGGCCTTTTCATCAACATCAACCCCCTGTTAAGAAAACATATGTCGAGGTACTGAAAGGAAAACTCAAGAACAGTTTTTAGCAAATTATGAAGCACAGAGTCAAGCTTCCTGAGTTATGTGCCAGCTTTTTCCTGGAACTGGGGAATAATGGGAGGATGTGACACAGACAGCCTCAGATTATAGCAGTTGCCATGAAAGCAGGTTTAACTGTCACATGTTTTGAAAACTCACTTGGAGCATTTAAGCAAAACTCACTAGTGCTCCCTCGAGTCTGAAGATGGCAGAGGCTCCAATGCAGTCCGAAGGGACCATCTTTCTCCTCCAGCGCCGGCGCCGAAACGTGTCGGAAGAGCGCTCCTTTCTGTGAAACTTCCAGCCAATCAGAGAGGAGTATTCCCAGCCTTCCCCTGGATCTCTTTTCTATAACAATGAAAGTACAAGATTGTACTCATAGCATATTTTATGAGCACTCCTTTATCTTTTCTACATTGTTCTCACCTCAGTTGCGGTAACTTTGTCAGAAATCTTCCTTCTTTTTCGTTTTAGTCTCTTCCTGCGGTGATTGTGGTACATCTTCTCTGCTGCAACCCAGGATTTGGGTTTATCATCAGGTGGAATTATCACTCCATATTCCCAACCTATGAGTAAAAGATGCAGCTACTGTAAATACATTTCAAATATAAAAACAGAAAGAAGTGATTAGTTTCAGGAGATTCTTGCAATCATGTTACCCTTCTCATCAACAGCTCGGTCGCTGTCAAAGCTCCAGACATCTTCCCAGTTCCAACCAGGAGGACATTCAAACTCTTCGGGACTCTGAGCTTTTTCTCCATTCTGCAAAACAAAAATAAACACTATCATTCATGCTCACAATTCGATAACAGCAACAGCCTGCAAACACTTGCTAACTCTGCTTTAACTTCCAACTCATTTGCATTGTCCGACTTCTATATGGATAGTTAAGCGCAAATTGTTCCTACTCCTGGCAGATTTAGATATTGAATTATTATGATTTTAGCAAGAAGTTTGTTTCCAACAGGAAATTAGACAAAGTATCTGAAACACACTTAAATACTTGCTGCCAGGGTTTACTGTGCCCAATAGCGAAAACATAATCTGTGTGTGTTTGACTGAAAACCATGTACTGTACCACGTCCGTGTAAGGCTCCGCAGCAGGTTTCCACTCTCCACCTGGGAAACGTGTTTCATTCTGAAAAACTTCATCTATGAACTCTGTATGCCCTGCGTCGGCTTCTGTCAAGAGGCTGCAGAAAACACCAGAACACCACACCACAGAGGTTAAGGGGAGGCTCACACACACACTGTACAGAACAATGATAAAGTTATCCGACCAGCCCAGGATGTTATGTGTCAGAGAGAGCGAGGCCATTTAAACGAGCCTGTGAGAGAATGTAAACACTTCAGAGGACCAAATGGCAGCTCCCTACTTGCTAGTGTTTAAATTTCTATTGGTATTCTGAGATTATAGTGATAATATTCTGAGGCTAGCTGTACTAACCATTAATTACTTATAAAAGATTAATTCCTGGGAAAATTCACTGCCAACTCCAGCAGAAATTAATTAAATGAACATTAAAAAAATCTTCCTATTTTGGACTCTACTGCATTTGGAGTAATCTAAGAGTCCAAGACTTTTGACAAGTAAAAGAGGGCAAAGATCAGGAGCAGCTGGAAAAAAGGAAAACAGCTGTCTGTAAAAGTGCAAGGTATGTAAGCTGGTCTCAACTAGACTGAAGGTTTAAACCTTTGTAAGAAAATACAAAGGATTGCTCAAAGTTTTGAGACTTTGAGCAATCAGCTATGTTTCTACTTATCCAGATTTAAATCTCTCAGTTAAAAGAGGGGAAAAGATTAAATCAAAATGTGTTGCACTTTTAGTCTGTATAGCTACTGCATCTTGCAGAAGTAACTTGGTTTAAAAAAAACTTTAAACAGAATTCTTGAAAGTACTAAAGTGAAAGAGAATAACAGGATGTTTACACACCAACTGTGCAGCCAAGACTCTTAGTACTGGCAGGACTGTGTTTTACGTGATAAAATCAGGCTCTTAAACTTACCATCGCTCTGGATCAACAAACCAGTCTCCCTCCCACTCCCATCCTCGGGGAGGCAGAAAGCGCTCCTGTTTGAGCTTCACTTTGCCCGTCACATCTGAGAACTTGTGGCGACCCACCAGGCCGGTGGTTCCCCACTTCCCAAACACCTGAGCCTGGTTCTCATACTGCAGAGAATAAGAGAAGAAAGGTGTGTTTGGCAGAGTTTTGAGAAATAAGCGAATGCAAGTTAAATGAGATGTAGTGTCAGAGTTGTACCATCTCAGCATATACGCTGAAGTTTCCCTCTGAGAAACTGTTGAATTTCTTCTCATAAGCAGAGAGGCCTAACCACATGTTGATGCGCAACTGAACGGGGATCTTCACTCCTTTGTTTTTGTCCATGGGGTACTGACAAAGCAAAAATGTGATGAAATGTGCAACAAGAATGGATATAAATATTTTCACATTTTTCCACATTATAACCATAAACATATACTGTATATATATATATATATATATATATATGCATATTGGGGGGATTTTATTTCAAAGACTACCACAAAGTAGTAAATTATTATAAAAAAGAAGGAAAATGGTATATGATTTTCCAAGTTCTTCTCAAATGACAATTTGAAAAGTGTGGGGTACATTTGTACTCAATGCTCCCTGAACCAGTACTTTCGAAAACAATCTTTCACCGCAATCAAAGCTGCAAGTACTTTGAGGTATGTCTCTATCACAAAATACTTCCTCCTCACAAAGCATGCATGTAATCCAGCAAGTTCATTGTTGGTCTCATTCTGTCATGTTTGCTGTATGCCGCTGCATAACTTAATGGGAACCTTCAAATTGGACTTATCACAGCCTTTTTTCAAAAATCACAATTTTTTTCTTCTCCATAAAGACCAGATCTGTGGAACAGATTTTCCCACCTAACCTCTGCTAGATCAATCACTATCATTAATGTCGTCCCGTTCTGGCCTGCCAGTTAAAGATGGATGACAATGTTCAGATTGATTTGCAGCTCTCCCATACACCTGTGTTATACTTGGGTTCAAAGCCTGGAATATTGTTTCATATTCTAAACCTTGTTGTTCTTCTCAACCTTGTCACTGATCTGTCTGTGGTGTGTCATGGGATTCATTATACTATCACATTCTGACCTCTGAAAACAAATGGTTACACAAAATTTTATTTTATTCTTTAAAAAAAGATGTGCAGCGCTTTTCAGATTTTATTTGCAAAAATACATTTTGAAACTGGTTAGAGTTGGTCTATCAAGTATCATACAAATTACCTTGCTGCTTGTGTTCATAACACAGCAAAAGGGGTTTAAGGGTTATAAATACTTTTACAAGGCAGTGAGATTGCAAAACAGGTTTTCAATGACACAGTTTCTAGGAATGTTGGCTGTTTTTTTACCTGCATAAAGACGGTCTGAGTTTTTCCACAGTGTTTGCCACAAGCTTGTTCACTATAGTTAGAGTACAAGATCTGGTGGACTGGGACTCGGGCGTACGCCACTCGCTTCTCCCCTCTCAGCATCCATATGATCACATCTGGCATGCTGTTCTGAGCCTGACATATGAAAGAATTGTTTTTAAGTTTTAATCACATCCTTTCACATTACATATTATTTTATCCAAGGGGATACAGATGAAACAAGGACCTCATCTGCAAGCAGTTTGATTCTCTCAAGCCACTCTTCAATGTCTCCAACAACTGACTTGAAATCCAGGGTCTCTTCTGTCATCTGAAAGGCCGCCGCTTTGATACTGACTAAAGCAGCCTCGCGCAGACTTTTTATTTGGAGATCGAGGGCTGTGATGTTGTGCTGACCTTCCAGGGCTGGAAGCTGAAGGCTTTTAGGAGTAAAACAGTGTTTATTCAAAACATCCTAATGTTTAATTATATAATACATCCTCTAAAAAAAAAATAATGGGTCATGTTTTACTTGTTGATGTTCTCAATTAAATGGTTGAGCAGTCTGAGCAGAACCTCTGTCAACTGTGCCTCAGACACTTTGGCTTGGATTTCTTTCTTCAGAGAAGTTAGATGGGACTCCTGAATTAAATGACAAATTACATAAAAACTGTAATTAATGAGGAGTATATGGCATGTGTAGACTTTACATCTAAAACTTGTCTCACCAGTTGATCAACAATAAAGAGGAGAACATTGACAGCGTCCAGGCGGTGGCTGATGTCTTCCCAGTATGACGTGAGAATCACAACCGGTTTTGTGTCCGCCCAGGGCAGGTAATAGTAGTGGTTACCTGTGGAGATCCCAGTAAATATACCAAGTAATTTTAAACACATGTTTTATGTTGTGGAAACTGTGCAATCCAACTGAAATACTCCAAGTCAGCAGTTTTGGTTTGTGGTTTGTAAGTGTCATACCGTCAAACACAGCAAAGCTGTACTGGGTGGTGGAAGCCAGTGGCTTGCAGGTGGAATCCAGTTTGTTGCCATAGTTACCCATGCTGACCTCAAACTGGATGGGCTCACCCGGCTCTTGGAGCATGCAAGCACTGTGGAAAACGGCGCAGAGGGAGTACTTCCTCCTGCGCTGGTATTTCTGTAATTAAAAAGCACGATGGAGTGTTAGGAGAAAAAAGAAGGAAGAAACTTCTGACTTCTTTCACTATGATATTCACAAATATTAATAAAAACCACTTAAGGAAAAAGTGACCAGTCACATGACAGCTTTTAATGGTTTTAACAGTATGTCAGGGTTGCACTGCATGATGTTTACCTGCACCACTAGGATGTCATCACTGCAGATATCATCCATATTCTTATCAACTTTTCCATCCACCTGAGTGGAAAGTTCCACAAAGACCCTCCCTCTATAGGCCACTCCTTCTCCCTGGGACACATCACAAACCAAAAACCTCATTCATGCTTTGTCACATTTTAAAACATCATTGCGTCATTTTAGATTAAATAGTTTTATTACATTCCCAAAGTTCAGGTCTTCATAAGGGTCAGGCAGACCGGTGAACTCTCTGGGGCTTCCATACAGGTTGACATAGCAAGGTCCAAAAGCAGGGAGAAACCCCCCCTCTGATGCTGAAGGGCTCACTGTAAAGCACCACATGTTTAAAACCACCTCAACAATTTTAAGTGTCAGATTTATTTCCTGTTCCTCTAGTATTCTCCCTTGTCCCTCTGCCACCTTTCTCTCCCTCTCCTCTGTCTGTCTCGTGCTCCCTCCACTCACACCTCACAATCAACTAGCTCATCAACCCCGGTCTTTTATTCCAGAATTCAACCTCCCAGTATTTAAGAACTTCATTGTCAGTTATTACTCGTCGGTTCGTCTCGTCACTTCTCCATGGTTCCCTGTAAACTTTTTGTGTCTCCATCTGGCTATGTTTGGATTTCTTGTTTCCCTGGATTTTTGTAAGTTTGATTCTTTGGTTGTTCATTAGGTATACGAGAAAACTATTTTGTCTCTCGCCTGCTGCATTTGGGTCGGGATTTAACACATCATGACACAAGACTGATCTAACCAAAGTAAGAAAGTAACACAAAATAATAATGAAACGAAAATGACCGAGAAAGGACTGAACGAAAGTGACACAAAAACATAACAGATCTAAATAAAAGAGGAACTAAGAAACACAGAATTAACCAAAACCCAACCAAACAACCTGGTTGGGATTTAGGGTCATAACACAATTATTAACAAGTTAAATATGAAAAATTATGATATAAATCTCATAAGAGCTCTTCAAGCATGTTGATCTTTGATTCCTCACAACAAATCTCAAAGCAATGCAAAATGAAATGCAAAAATGTCCTGTGCAAATTTAAGAGGATGGCAGTGAACAAGGAACCAGTGGGATTTGGTAATTGTTAATAATCAAGCTAATAACTATTAGCAGTATAAGCCCTGTATGCATTTCTCTGCAGTAGTAACAATGTCTGTATAAGATTGAGGAAAAAAAATCAGATAAGGTTAAAAAATTTGGTGGTGCAAATTAATTTTTAGTTGCAACTGTCATGAGGTTTTCTGTGGAAAGTTGGATTTTGTGGACAGAGTTAATGACAATTTCCCATCTTTCAATGTTTCAACTTAAAGGTATCTACTCTGTTGCAATACAGAACATAGTTTAAAGTTGACAGTGCCATCTTTACCTAGTGATGTTTGTTTATATTTTTCACTTGTAAGGCAACTTTATCTTTTCTGTTCACAATAAGAGTTTTAAGTTTGGTTGATGTGGCAGGCCATATGAATTTAAACCACCGTAATATTTCACTTAAGGATGCATTTCTTAAGTAGGATTTTCCTTACTGTGGTTAAATTTTTTTCAGTCACATTGTGCTGCCTCATGAACGTGTTTTTGTTGTACACATTGAGCAATGTCTTTTTTTGATATAATATTGTATTTAGTTACTTTGTAATTTAAAATATACAAAGAGTTATTCTCATACATACATTCAGAGGCCGTGTTTGAAGTTTCAGTTCTGGTATCTGTTTAAAATAAAACAAAGATGTTGAAGGTGTTTCGTACATCAATGTGTAAAATCAAGTGAAAAGGAAAAAAAAAACATGATTACCTTCAATTTCCCCACCGGAGCAAGACATTTTGCTCAAATTCAAATATGTTGTTCCAATGGCGTCATCCTTGCTTAGACGATCCCTTGCAAATGTAGATAGCAATATTAAATACTGATATTTGCATTTAATCCAAGGATTTGTCTGCAGAATGATGTCAACACTTACCAGTCATACATGGTCAGTTTGATGCGTTCACACATGGATGGAAACTACAAAAGCAGAGGTTATTTGTGCAGTAATGTTTACCATTATATAGTTCAGATGATGATGAGCTGCAACATGCATCTTTCTTACTTTGACTTGAAGACTGATGACTTGGTTCCACTCTGGATTTGCATTTTTTTCGATTATTTTGGTGCAGAACTAAAACATTGTTAAGAGTAAGAAACAATAGTCACACACAGACTTATGTTATTAAATCAAAGATAAAATACCTTCTTTCCTGCAAAGCTGACTTCCAAATATGGATCAACCAAATTCTTCTTGTCTCCATCCCCTCCAAACATTTGCTTCACTGTCTGAACAAAGGCATCGTCCACTGTAAGGCAAAAGCTTTTGAAATTAGGTTTCTATAGGGGATATGACTGAATACATTTATGCATTTCTGTGCATCAATTACTCTGTCCCTTACTCTGTGGCATATCCTCTGCACGAAACACTTTAAGGCTCAGAGTGGCCCATCGCATCGTGACACCAGCTGGAACCAAAAGATTACTCTCTATATCATCCTGCTCCTCGCTTAGCTCTCTTCTCTCACTCTGGAACCAAAAGAAAAGGAAATAAGAGTTTTTTTAAATAATCATTTTAAAAGTTGCTGTAGGATGAGTGAAAATGTTGCCTGTACCGGTGGGTCATCTCCAGTGCCGACAATAATAATGGTGACTTTCAGGTATCCTCTGGCCCCTGTGCTGGATTCCTCCAGATCACTCAGGAGCAGCCATTTTCTCATTATAGAATGACCTGGAAATGGAGAAGAGAATTTGTTTACATCGGTGCATGAATATAAAAAGAAATTAAAATTTTCACAAAATGCATTTCTTTGGTAAAACTGACCAGGTTCATTATAGATGTAGCCAACATCCAGCTAAGTAGAAGAGGAAAAAGAGAAATATTAAGCTACTGTCAGATAACTGAATTTTAACTACTCTTAAAAAATACTTTAACATTTAAATTTTCAGCTTTGGTATGCCTTTGCATATGTTTATATTGCTGTATAAGTGGCACAGTATACCTTGAACTCTCCCATGAGACTGTCTGCTCTGAGGGAGAAAGAGTCATAAACCTGTGACGAAAAACAAAGCATTGTGCTGGTAAAAACACCCCATCTACCACTGGGACAGTAAGCTTAAAACATGTCAACTTTTTTCTCAATATATTTTTCTTTCTAGTGGGCCTATTGGCATGAAATTCACACTATATGCAGCTGTTGAAATGAAATTTGCACTTTGACTATATGTCAGAGGAATTGGAAAAAATGGATGACTGAATGCTAACCCTGTGGAAAAACTAGGTGCAAAAACTGACATGATGCCAAGAAAACCAATAGAAACAATGAGTATTGATAAAGAATCTCTTTTCCCTGTCAGTGTATTTAATGAATGTTTCTATATATTGGAGCCACAATACTAAAATAAACATAACATAATTACGCAATTAACTAGACAGAACCAAGTGTTCGTCACAATATTCCTGAAGGGTTGTCCAGTTGTCTGCTTCAGTGCAAGACTCCACTGCTGAAGGAGAAGCCTGGTGAAGCCCAGTGTAAAATTTAGTCTAGAACATTTGGACAAGCAAATAAAATACTAGGAGATTACAGAAGTCACTTGTGACCAGATTGTATATCAGTATACATGCCATGTTCAGAGCAGGAATGGTTTGCAAAGCACCACAAAAATGCAGTATCAACAGAAAGTTTGGCGGTGGGAACATTGTGGGGCAAGTGAAGGATAAACGAAGAAATTCATCAAGACCTTCATAATAAGAATCTGGAGATGATTTTTCACCAAGACACACAGGCAAGGAAACTCTCTGTTGGTTTAGAAGAAAAAAAGTAAACCTTCTAGACTGGCCATGTGTGTGGATTACAAATCTACAGGCTCATTAGAAATATATTTACTAAGAATGGCTGCTTCGTGAATAGAAACATCATACTTACTCGAAGACTGATGCTCTCATCAAAAAGCTCTGAAGGCAGCATGTTAACATTGTAGAAAAACATCTAAAACACAGAAAAAATGAAAAACATTTTTGTCTTGGGTAAATATGTAGGTGTTTTAGGATTTCACAGTGAGACCAAGATTCTCACAATGGCAAAAGCTGAGAAAATGAAAAGTCTTGCAAAATGACCTGATTGCAAAGGATAAAATAGTGGAGTTAATGAGGCCATTTTATTGTTGCAACTATTAAAGAAAGAAATGCCTAGCATTTTACAAAAGGTTGAGGATATTTGAGGAGCAAATAGAGAATAACAGAGCAGCAAAGACTATCAGTAACTTGCCTCATCGAAGAACGGGTTGTTTCCTCTCCTGATTCTGGTCCTGTGGGTCTGTCCGCAAACATTCACTTTCACCACTGGCTTTATGTTGTTGCCTGGCAGCTGACGACCCTCGATAACACGAATACGAATCTGGATTTTAAAATAGAGAAGAAAAGACACATGAAGAAACAGTCAGGCGATGGATTTAATAAAACTTTTTTTGAAAATATAATTAAACATTGTGGGGCAGCTGTTTGTCAGCTTCTTATTCACTGAAGCTGACAAACACAACTACTCCAAACGCAAAGGACCAAATGTGTGAAAATATGTAAGACCAACAGATGAATTTTCAGTTTTACGGAATTACAGAAATTTTAGTGATCTACTTTCTGGTGTGAGTTGAAGTCTACATTTAATCTGATTGTACATGCTCTTGTGCGTCATAGAAACATTCCTGAATCCGAAGTCTAGTTGGTGTTTGTTGTTATGCAGGAAAAGTAATCAAAACAAAACAAGACCTGGAAGTCTTGAGGCTTATTGGCCAGAACCTTGTTCCTCTTTCTACTCAAACGATGCAATTTATGACTTGGTTTTCCAGTCTGATTTGGTGAAGGAGTTATTCCTGTACTTCCAAGTTGACCAGCTCCATCCATAACATCTTGTGTCTCATCCTCCTCCTCATTATCTCCTGAACAACACAAGAGAAAAAGACTTGAAACAAGCAATGCAACTATGCTTAGTCTTCTTCTCAACAATTAAATAGTTGATAGTTTAAACAGAAACGCATAATTATAGGTGCAGCTGAAATATTTTTTAGAATATTTCCCTATCATGAAATGTTTAATGCTGTACTAAATAAATTAAATTAAATTAAATCCTTTTATACATTTCCCAATATGTGGCTACTCCACTAAAAGAAAAGTTTAAGAAAATTATTAAGACTGTGTTTAATTAAGTTGAGTCTACTTTATTTTAGGCTATTATATCACAGAAATTACAAGCCGTTTTGAATAAACATACTTCATTAGAAATATATATTATAACTTCAAAGGCAAAAGTATAAGCTGACCAGAAACCTACATAACCATTTAATGTCATAATAAAAGTCTGACCATTTTAATAGAAATGAACTGTTGTGTTTTTACCTGCTTCTGTGTAGGAGATGTCGACATTAGTGTGATCGTTTAGGTCTGGACTAGAAGGTGACTCATACCCAATGCCCAAATTAATGGTTGCCTGGAGAATAATAAATAAATACCATTATATATAGAAAATACATTTCAAGTAGTATGATCCCATCCATTATCTACTATGAATATAATACAACATAGAATAAATTGATACAAGCAAAACTGAAGTTCCTGTGAAGGTCTAAAATACTAAGGTTTTAAATATACATGGGATCATTTATGACGGATAAAAGAAAATTTATTTACCCCCACATTTTGCTGCTTCTCATTGATCAAAGGGACATTTTTAGATGGCAGGGACTTCACTTGACCACTGGCCAAATCTCTCAGTGAGATTTTCGCAGAGCCAATGAACCTGGAAAACAATCACATTAATTTATGTTCAGCAAAACATCACAAGTCATACATGTAATACTGAGTGTTGATTAAAAAAAACAAAAAAAAAACATTGCCGTGAATTTGCGTCACAAACAGAACTTCAAGGATGCTATGCTTCAACAAATAGTAACACAAGCAACATAAACTGGAACCAGAATAAATATGTATAAAAGCTTTTTGCTCGTTACCATGACTAATACTCTTAACTTCCCAATTTCACTGCTTCCTGAATATTGCATGGAAACTTAGTCCCTTTGTGTAAAAAACAGAAGCTCTACATTCATGATTAATAATCACATTATATTGCAACAGCCTGGAAATTCTCAAAATTCATGCCAAGTCTTTCAATTTAACAAAATTTGAACCAAAAATGCAGTTGTGAAAGGATGTCATTGCAATGGAAGAAAGGATCCTCCCTGATTAGCCAACAGTTGCCAATGCAATTTCAAGAATATACTTTGAGGAAGTGCAAGTAAAACTTTTTTTAAATGTACCACTGGCTTGTGCTGGATGCTTTGTTGTCACATTAATGACATATAATAGCACAAAATAGTCTGAATTACAAGCAACAAAAGGCACAAGGAATGTAGTTGTTTTCTTTTGTCATTCTTAACAGAAGATTTAATACAGTTAGCTCTTGTTGATGTTAATAGTTTCTTACTTGTACATTTCCAACTATCAGTGGACAATTTTGTCTTTTCTCTATATTGTATTTACTTTGATATACAAGAAAATCCAGTGCCTCTAATGACCTTCAGACATCATCTAATTGGTAAATAGAGCCCACCTGTTTGCTGTTTATTCTCAGTATAAAACAAGTTTAAAACAGGCTTGAGTTATAAAACAATATCCTATGCTGCCATTGTATTAAGAGAAATTGTTCAGCCTAATGAAAACTGATAGAGAATTAATCTGATGATCAGTCAATAAGTCTATAGTAACTCTGGGGGAGCTGGAGAGATCCACAGGGAATCTGTTGATAGGACAACTATTGGTTCTGCCATCCACAAGAATGTAGTAATAAGAGTAACACCTAATGTTAAAAGAAAACCATTAGAAGTCCTGCTTGTGTTTTCCAAAAACCATGTTGGGGACATGGTAAACTTATGGAGGAAGTTGCTCTGATGAGATCAGACTACCACTTTTGCAAAGCCCTTTAAATGCCATTATTGCCTGAACTGCAGACATCATACTTGTGCCAAAGACACGCCACCACAAGCTCTTTTGATTACGAAGTATCATAAGGGAGACAGAAGCTACGCCCTATCCCACCATCACCTCCCCCTTCTTGGATTGCAAATCTGTTTACATTGTTACTGTCGGTCACTGGAATGACTCAGTGGAACTGTTATAACTTGGCCTGCCTTCTTGCCTACATTTCACTGAGACTAATGTACTGAAACTGGTGAAAGAATGTCACTAACAGAGCAGTAGCTATTTAACCAAAATAATAAAGTCACAGTCTCTTATGTTGCTATGGACGTGACGTTTAGAAAGTAAAAGCGCTCAATCTCTGCTTAAGGCAATATTTTCATTGTCCTTAGAAGAGATGAAGAAAGCACTTCTTTTTGACAAGTCTTAACATGGTTGCAGTGAGTTTGAGACACACAGCTAAGTGAAGTTTCAACATGCTGTTCAGAATTTAGAGAAATATTACCCTGTCTTCAACAAAGCTTTAAATGGTAATCGCTATCTTCTTCCTGGAAACACTAATATTTCAAGAAGGATGTTTCTTTTCCTTTGCCTCACTCAGAACTATTTCTATTTTTCTTTCCTTTCTCTTCTCCCCTTTCTTCTCCCATCAGACAGATGTTCTCTTGGGGAAGTCCTGCTCCCCAAAGATATACAAATGACCAGCTTTAACCAAAACACATTGCACTGTAAACTATTACAATCTGAATACAGCATACAAATGTAACGGTGTATCATAAACACTTACTTGTGTTTCCCAATTGTCTCGTAGTCCTTTACAACCACATCAATGTAGGAGGATGCATCCAGAGGAGAGCCTTTCAGATCAAACACAAGGACCTGTAATTCAAAATGAAGAGCATTTAAAACAGTGCATAACTTGTAAAAGTTCAAAATAAAGTTAACAGCACTGTAATCCTTCACTTACTTCATTCCAAACTGGGTTCAAGTCATTGTTAATTGCTTTTGTTTTCTTCTTTTCACCTGAAAGCATAAAAAGGGGAATAATTTATATGTTGGGCTTTAGCAGCTTTAGTAGGGTTTTTATTAGGCCCGAGCAGCAAAGCGCTGCGAAGGCCTATTGTTTTTGTACTGTTTCTAATTATTCATGTTACTTTCTTATGTTTTTATTTCGAGATGTATTCAGCTAAACTTGTTGCAAACTTGTGAAACACACACTATATCACCTGCATGTGCAAATGAAAACATATGAATAAGTTCAAGAACAAGCACTGAGACGTTAGGTTATATTATGACCTTATAAGGATGTATCATCCTCATTTTCTGAATCACTGCCCAAATATTTGACTTAAGCCCACTGGAAAAGATTCCTTAACTAAGGACTTATTATGACATTTTTGGTACCAAAAAGGACTACAAAGAAGGTGACTGATTAAAATATAAATTTAAATATGTGAATGACCCGTCTGGCTGACACAGAAAAATTGTTAAATTAATATGAGATTCCTCACCTCTAAAAAGAACAGTAGCAATTGGATCTGGGTTTCCTATTTTCTTTTTAGGAATCCCGCTCGCAGACTCGACAATGACCCGCAGCATAGTGACCAAAATCCAAGTTTACTCGGCGACGCATATTCCGTCAGGAGAGTTGTACTCCTCAGAGAGAACTGAGATGAAAGGAGGAGAGAACTGCAGAAGAGGATGAGGACAACCTCATTCATGAGTCATAGCGGCCAAAAAACACTACCTCTGAGGTGGCTTTAAATGAGGAACAGAAATGGGTGTGCACACAACAGCCAGTTTTTAAATATTCTGAACTGTCTCATCGCTTTTAATCCCCCCAGCGTAGTTATGATAGGTTATTTCAATTTTGTTTTACTGCTGCGCAACACTACCCTCTAGCGGACATATTGGTACTGCCACTGTAACTCAGAATTAAGTGACCATCGGATATTGTGACACTAGAGGGTGCTGTTGCTTCTGTTCACTCTCCCTAACATCATTTGGAAGTACCAGTGGCATGAAGCTGGACTGAAACACAGGTGGTTACACATTCTGATGGCTGTTATTGAAAAATGCGATCATGCTGTAATTTTTAAAAATCCAGGTGCCAAGTAGATTGGTGCCTACACCAATTCTGTAGGGAAAACCAGGAAACCTGCAGTGTCAGAATGAAAGTCTCTGTTAAAAATTGGTGGTATTAGATCTTCAGTGGAAGATAAAGCTTAATTATTCATTAATTTGTTTTTTTTAAATAAAATTAAAATAACATTAGATTTATATTTGAGCAAGACATTTAATGCGATTTTCTATAGCTGTTTTTTTTCAGCTTATATGCATAGACTTGGAAAAATAGATACAGTTATATAGTCACTGGGTTTAGTGTAAATTCAATAGAGGCAACAGCGCCCCTTGGAGTCTCAATATCCGAGAATAGCATAGGTTAAGTTTTTCAAACTTCCCCAAGTATTTTTCCTCTTTTGTCTTTGGCTTATCTTTCTGATATAATTAACTGCAACGGAACTTTGAATTTGTACCAAAACGTTGCTGGAGTGAAATAATTGTTTTCTTCTTTTTTTTTCCCAAACGGCAGCTTTCGCGCCTAACGCTTACAGTGAGTTTTTTTTTTTTTTTTTAAAAAAGGATAACTCAGAAGAATAAGGCCACATTTTGATAGCAACCAACGTTTTCAGGTAAAAGTTAAATAACCAATTTCAATGGGTTTCGTTTGAAACGGTGTTAAAAACCTTTACATGTTACATTTCCAGAAAAGCGCCGGTAGCGTTAGCTTAACTTGTTCAGCTAGCTAAATCTAATATGCACAATGAGACTGACTGACAAACCGAGAAATTATATATATTTTTTTAAAAGATGATCTTCTTTGTGTAAATAAATGTCTCAATATGCTCGAAAGTCAACCGTTAGCTTGTTTAACTTGCTGAAGTTAGTTAAATACAAGTTTCTTTATGGGTCACTTACCTCTATGTTTATGTTTGTAAAAATGAGGCTTTAAAAATGATTGTTTTACCTAATCTATCTTCTAGAAATGTGCTTAGTTGCCCTCATAGCTCAAGTTAATCATTGATCATTTCAGATGAAATCAGGTGTTATGTTTTTTTTTTCTAGAAATATTATCAGTGTTGATTTCATTGATTGTTCTTTATAAGACAAACAAAACCACCTCCTGGTAAAACATTCATTGCCTGGTATGCATTGCCGAGTTATTGGTACCAAAAGGTTACAGGTTGGTTTCAAAACTACTTAAACTTTCCTTTTCTGTACCTGTGATTGAAATTACTTTGGATGACAAAGCTTTGGAAGTATATATGCTATTCTGAGAAATAATTACTTGTAAATTACAGCGAAACTTGGAGGGTTTTCATTGTCTTCAGTCTGTGTTTCAAAATAGCAAATGTTATATATATTACCTGTAATAACCAACTGTTATATTATTTAAAAAATAATAATAATAATTGGCCACCGAGGAAGAAATATTCTCCAAAAATATCAGATTTTTTTTTAGATTAACTTTACATTTTGTTGACAAATAACTTGGATGCTGTGTTGTTGAAAAGTGTTACATTTGCAAGATAAACATTTAAATTTTCCATTATTAGATGCATATATTTGTCATGTGAAAACAAAGGTATTTACTGAGCTTATAAAATCAGCTATTTGCAACAGAAAGTGAAAGAAGTCTTTGAAGGTTTCAGTGGCAAATTTAGGAAATGCACGCCTGGATATTTTCCAAAATGTGAGGGGACCTGCCAGGTCGTGCAGATGCATACCCCTACATTTACCTCCACAATCTAAGTTGGTTTCTGACAGTTTTTTGTCCCAATAATCTAAGTAAACTTATGAACTGTTTCTGATAACTTTAAGATTTTTTTCTGACATTTTTGACTTTACAATATGAGAGAGTATTCTAGTTTTAATGTTGTAAATTAATGCCTTAAGTCATGGAAAAAAATTTTGAGCAATTCTTCAACATCAGAAAATATTCTAATTTCTTCCTGTAAATATGTGAAATTAATGTCAAAACTTCAGAGATTTTTTGGGCGGAAATTTACTCATCTGTAGCCATTTTTATTCTTTTGTCCAAAATGGCCCTGATAGGATATTTCTTCATTTTATAAGATATTATACTGCTGGAGTCTCATGCTGCCCTCTACCTCACCCACTGCTAATTAAATTATCTAAATGGAGAATTAAGAAAACAAGAGTAAAGGTAATACAAAATAATTGGAAAATAATGAATTACGTTTTTAAACTACTGTAGAAGACACCAATAAGACCGAGATACCAGGCTACGCTTTAGTCAAATGCCTTTGTAGCATCCGAAAGCACCTGGTTGCTTTACCTCAGGTTTCTAGATAAAACGTAATATTGCAAAAGGTGTGTTTTCATATTTTTAAAACACAGCGTCTTCCAGTCTCATATTGTTCTACTGGCTCTAATTCTTCTTATCAGGTGATAAAGATGACAGCCTATAAAAATAATGCCTCACTCAAGAAAAAGCTCAGCTTAGAGCTTGTAAGGATCATCAGCATATTAAAGAAGGAGAATATCCAGCTGAAGAAGACTCTAGCTGAGGTGTCCCATCAACATGCCGAGCACAATAAGCTTGTGGAGGTAAGCACAGCGAAGTTAAATTATGTTTTAGCTGTTATTGAAAAGAACTTCTGAGAGTTTGGTTATATTGTCTGTTTATGTTAATATTTATCTTGGCTTTGGAAACCACTTTTTGCTGTTGACCTGATTACAGAAACTCCTTGCTCTTGAAATTCTGCGACTCGAGGGTCGTCAGCAGCATCCACCAAAAGATGAAACAACAACTTCATCCTCAGAGGTAGGGGTTGCAGTTGTTCATATTTTTTTAAAATTGATGTGAGCATGATAAAAGTTGAGTCGACACCGACTAATTGTTGTGATGTCATAGAAAGAGGAGGAGAAATGTTTCACAGCGTTGTGAAATATTTGATGTATAAGCACAACTGCTAAACTACCTTATGTTGTTTTCATCTTTTTCTAAGGGAGTTCTTGTCTTACCTGATTTAAACCACTAGATGGCACCAGTTTTTTTTTTCACTCTTCATTTTTGATTAATCATGCCTCATGTTCATTTCTATGAATTTTTACTAGCCATCTTTTGCATGGCTCGTTTTTCACTGTTGTCATTGAAATTATGTTGATTTTAGTGGTTGATTTTGTAATGTGGAATGCTCTATGTTTTCTCTTGTCTTGTAGGATTCCCCATCATTCTCCAATGATGAAGCTGTCTCACATCTTCAGCATAAGCTCAACGATGCAAGTGTTTTGAAAATTACTTTACTCACTTTAGTTATTCATGTAATAAAGAATGACTGGGTCAGATTCGTACATGTCGCTAAGTATTTGTACTTCACATTCCTCTCCTCGTCCAGCTGTCTCTTTGTGTTCTTCTTATTCATTTATCTGATCCTTCAAGGCTTTGGAAAAGAACAAGCAGTGGCTGGAATATGACCAGCAGAGAGAGGCCTATGTTAGGGCAATTCTGGACAAAATGTTATGGCTGGAGAAGCATCTGAATGAAACCAATCAGGCCCACTCAAAGCAGCACAATGAGGAGCATTCAGATGGTGAGTCAAAGGGACAGTGGGCAGCAAGTATTCACCACTAATACAACAGAGGGCAGCCTACTGTCACAACTAGGTTTTTTTAAGACATCTAGATTGTTTTGTGGTATCCCATAGCGACAGTGATTATTACTATCTGCAGCATTTTTTTCAAGATGACATAGTTTAATAGTGTGTAGTAAAACTGTTGAGTTCCATTACTTATTTTTCTGTTGCTTTGTAATCCTTTCAATACAGCAGATCCACAAAGACAGATTAAAGAACTCTTTGAACGCCTCTTGAAACAGGCTGATGTCTGGCTGGATATGCTTAAAAAACAAGTTGAAGTGACTCCTCAGGAGCTGATCATTGCTGAAAAAAGGTATGCGTGTGGCAAAATCAGACACTTTCAGTTCTGTCTTAAACAGGGAAGATTTTAAGTGGTTGTAAGCTACATAAGAACTTCATGTCTAGGTTCAGAGCAAGAGAAGAAGAGTTGGAGGCTGTCATCCACCAACTGAAGAGCGAAACAATAAGCAAAGGAAGCCCGCATGAAGAAAGTCATAACTCTGAAGTGGAAGAGCAACAGCTGAGGGAGGAGACCCAAGAACTACAAGCCAGGCTGAAGGAGGAGAAACGAAGGTCTACAAATTTTGAGCTGCAGGTAAATACTCATGACATGTCAACTAATAATACAGTCCGGTTCTTAAAACTACAATGTTAGTAACTTTTTTGTAAAACTATAACAAAAAGTCTTTCCATTCATGTCAGAAAATGAAGACTCTAGACTAGAAAACAAAAATGTCTGCTTGTTTCTCAGGCAAACCTCTATCAGAGGTACATGTTAAACTATCACCATGCAGACCAGGAAAAGATTACAGACCTGGAAAGACAGGTAGGACATAAGCAGACATGTTCTACTTGTCTCAGTTCTGATTTTTTTTACCCACAAAGCATCTGGATTCTCCTAATCTATATAACCACAGATTAATATTTAGTCCTTCCTTTCATGAGGTTTTGCTTATAAAAAGAACTTTGAAATGTTCTGCCAACACTGTTACACTTTTACAAGTTTTGCTGCACTGGCAAATTTTTTTAAATTCTAGATCAAGATTTCTTCACAAGACCTTGAGGATGCAAAGCGGGACGCTTCATATTTAAAGAAGCAAATGCTCAGAATTCTGAAGAAGCTACATAGAGCAGAAGGCCTTTCCCCAGATCAGTCAAAGGTTGGCATGAATATAGCAAAGAACTCAGATTTTAGTTCTTCTCTGTGATGAAACTTAAAGCTGAATGAAGACGCTTTGCTTCTTGGGTCAAGGTTAGATTAACGCGCTGTACGCTTCTGCTTTTATTACCATACTCATCCTTTCACATCTTACTGTGAAATCTGTGCAGCTTTGAGTGTCATAGGATAAGAATTATAGATTAGCCTAGAAATCGGGTTCAACCTGATACTTGATCTGAACTGACGTTTGGCTCTGTTTGTGTCAGAGAGACCAGCAGAACCTGGGCTCATGTGAAGAGGCGATGCCACCCTCCTCGTCCCCCAGAGACAGCCTGGCGTCCTCTTCTCACACCAGCGTGCTGAATGAAAGCATCCTGGAGTGTCCCACCTGCCAGACTGAGTACCCAACCAGCGAATACAGAGAGCTGCTGAAGCATCTGGAAGTCTGTCTCGAATGATTCTGCCCATGAAAGTTCAGTTCTGTTTCTTTGTTTAGAAGTCATGGCACAAGTTCAATCCCTGTTAATAAACTGCAATTTTGCTATATGTTATTTTAGAACCTCAGTTCTGAAATTATTTTAAAGTTAATTGATTTTTTTAAGCATTATTTTCATTAAGATAAATTTAACTGAAGATTTGTTCTGTTTCTTTGTGAAAATAAATTGATGTAAAATGACTGATTAAACCTTTAATAATTGATTAGGCAAGAAGCTGAGCTCTCTGTGTTCCCCTAGTTGAGAACGCCATAACAAAGTAAAGGCCAAGTACCAGAGGTGAAGTGCCTTGTAAAATCTGTGTGTATAATTAATCATTCAAAGATCTAAAATACTCTCCAAAGGGAGGAAGTACTTTGAAATAGTTGGAAATGAAGTTACATAAGTCACAGGACACTTGCTCCAAATTCCACTGAAAGAATATGACTATACACACTGTGAATCATGACATTTATGAAACTCCATCACCAACCAGCACAACAATGAAATCCAGTGTTCTTCATGTAGTGCAGCACAACTAAAAGCGAGAAAAACACTTTGGTTGCTCGGCTTCTCCAACCCAAGTCCACATTTTTCCTCTGAGAAGAAGAGACTTCATTCTTCCTGGCACAATACTCTTGCATACCACTAAATATGACATCCAGACCACCGCCCCCCTCTCCAAATGCCCTGCTTTCATTTATACAGGCAGAACTGTGTTATCATGGTAAACTGGCACTGGGCATCTAATGGTGTAATCGCATCAGGGACAGGGAGACAGGAGGTGGAAAACGCAGTGTATTTATTTAGAGACCTTTTAAAAAGCTTCTTCCCAGACGGATCTGGTGCCCATACAGTGGGTAAACATATTAATCCTACAACTCTAATGGGATCTGAAGAATTATGTGGTGAAGATTCCCAGAAGTCTTCTCAGCATGCGTTTCTGGCAAAGAGGAAGAGGCCTTGTCAATGTGATGTTCTGCAGGCAAACGCAGTGGAACCCAAGCTGTGATGCATTTCAGCTGTTTGAATGATTAGAGCTTACAGCTAATAATAGCCGAGGATTCAGTTTATCAGACGATCTGAATAAATCCAATAAAGAAGCTATTTTCAACACAGAATGTCAACCGGCAGAAAGATGGGTCCATTGCATTGATTATTTTAATTCTTGCATTAGTGCATGGAGGGAATCCGCCTGCGACTTTGCTAAGGTGTTAAGGAAGTCTGGTTTTTTTTTCCAGCAGCCTTGATGCTCTTTATTGTAGGCGCTGATGTATCTCATCTCCCTCCTAGTTTTGCTGTGTTGGCAGATGTCAGGTCCTGATGGAAAAAGAGATCAGTTTGTCAGCAGAGGAAGCACAAGGTGTGCAAGAATTTCCCGGTAGACGGTGGCATTGACTCTGGACTTGATTTAGCGCAGTGACCCATCAACATCAGATCTCTTACCTCCCATATTCAGCTGTGTGTTACCTTTTCACTGCAACTGAAACATGTTGGCTTCTGTGTTCCTACTCTCTTACTCCAGACTCTGGGATCTTCATTTCTTTAATCTGAAAAGAGGAATTTGAACCACTGATAAACAGCTGATCAACAGTCCAGCTCTCTTTCGTCTTAGCTTTGGTAAAACTTTTCTAAAATTTCTGGTTCTGAAGTGGATAACCCAAAGAGTGACAATGCTGTGGATCATGTCCTGAATTCTTCTGTGTGTGGTGGCTCCCAAAAAATAAATAAATAAAAATCTTCAACAGGGTTTGCTATACAATCCTGTCATCCTGTTTGTCCCTCTTTCTTGAGCACATGTCTCTACCACACTTTTTCCTTCCACTCAACTTTCCATTAGTATGCTTGGTTACAGCACTCTGTAAACTTCCATCTTCTTTACCAATGACGGTTTCTGGTTTCAATGACTGCTGGGCAGCTGCACATTTTTCTATTAAAATATACAATTTTACTCATTTTTTAATATATTCTAATTGTCAGAGAAACTATTGGGGTTTTTTTCTTGAAGGTCATAATAATCTAAATGAACAGAAATAGATGCTTGAAATATTACTTTGTGTGTAATGAATCTATGAGTTTGACTTTTCAAACTCAGTAACTTTTCTGATGATGTTCTAATTTACAGAGATGAAACTTTAGATTAAAAGGGGTCGAGGGATTTTTCTGTTAGCAGAACAGATATCTGAAGGATTTCCCTTCCCGCAGCACCCTTTCAGCACTGGTCTCAAACATTATAAGCATCTTCCTGTCACCCTGGCAACCGGGAGGAAGCCAGGAAATGCGCCAAATTAATACTTATTTATCTAAAACCGAGTGTTTAAATGTAACTAAGGCTAATGGGTTTGTAATAAGATAGTGTGTTGTTGCAGGTGCATTTCCATCAGTCGGCAACAATCAATTTTAACCCGGTTTCCCAAGCCGCTTCCCGCATGGACTGCTTAGGCAGCGTCTGCACCATACAGGCAGCAATCCGCTGGTTCGTGTTGGAGTTTAATTTATAGTGATTGTCTGTACTGTACATATGTTGATTGACAGAGGGAGGAAAACTAAAATAAAACCAGATCCGCCTGCCCATTGGGCGGAATCCTCCAGGCGCTTGACATCGAGCGCGTAGCGTTTGCTGAAACCATAGGCGTGGTTTTTGGTTAGAGATGCTCCGTCTGCTCCCGCTGGGATCCCCACCTGCCCTCACACCGCGTCTGTCACAGCGCCAGCTGGCGTTCTCCTCTGCTCCACACACACCACAACACACTTCTGATTAGTTCTCATCTGTGCCACAGAAGAAACACTCTCGTGTTTTTTTGTTGTTGTTTTCTGTTGGGGTTTTTTTTCGTTGTGTAATTGCAGATCAGAAGGGGGGGACTCCGGGTTCGATCACCCTCCACTCCCCGGAACGGCGGCGAAGAAGGCGCGCAGCCCCGTCGGTGGAGACAACAGGAGCGGACAGCGCGTTGCTCGGCCTCCTGGCAGCAGCAGCAGCGAGGGAAGGAAGCACGGCAGAGACCCTGGTTCATGTGTAGGGCTGCTCGACGCGCAAGTCGTGCCCGCAGCGGTTCCCAAGGATGGAAAATACATGCAGAATACCCAGGAGGTGGCTCTGGCTCGGTTTGCTTGTGGTGGCTTCTGTTGTACCTTCAGTGGAGAGCAAGAGAGCCAGGCAGCAGCGCTGTCCCATGTCATGCACATGCACCAAAGATAACGCGTTGTGCGAAAGCGCAGTGTCGATTCCTCGCAGCTTTCCCCCCGATGTCACCTCTCTGTGAGTCCTTTTTTAACTAGCATATTTTTCAAACATGTGGGATCAGTGGCTTTTCTGCAGCAGAAACAGCACAAAAATGCATTCCCAAGGAACAGACTGCAATAACTGTTTTATGACAAGTCTGCTGTGGACCTGAACAGTCTGTTTTTTCCCCCTTTTTTTGTCGCATTTTACTCCCACAGATCATTCGTCAAGTCGGAATTCACCGAAATCGCCAAGGAGAGCTTCATCCACACCCCTGCCCTGCATCTCCTGTGAGAAATCTCTTTTGAGCTTTTTTTTTTTTAAATTATTTTTGTTGTTTGTTGTATGCTGTCATTTTCCTGTGAGCTTGACCAACGCCATGTTTAATTTCCCAAGACGTTTTCTTTCACAACACTTTAGACAGATTGGAAATGTTAGCACAGAAAGATTCCCTAATGAGTTTTTCTTCCCTTTTTTTTTATCATGGTAGGTTTGATCACTGCTCTTTACATGCAGCCAAGTTTTACCACATACATATGTGTGCATACATGCCATGTGGCACAGATGTATTTCAGGGAATTTCCTTCTTGATCTGAGTCATACTTTGGCTCTGACTGAGCCACTAAAAAACAACTGCGTAAGACTGCCTGCAGGAATCCTCAAAATGTTGTACTTCGTATTTTGAGATGCTTTAGGGAAACATAGTGAGCAGAGGTTTTCTCAATATTTTTTTGTCAGACCCTAAGCAGTCAAATACTAAACACCGGGATCTCTCTGCACAGCCTGTTCACAGCAAACAACCTGGAATCTATAAACGAGGATGCTTTCCTTGGACTTCCTCATCTTGAATATCTGTGAGTTTATGATAGAATCGTATGACTGATATTCCTTCTACTTTTACAGTGTGTCTTCTTTGCTAATGCACATACTCCTTTTTTCAGATTCATAGAAAACAACCAAATCCAGTCAATATCGCCATATGCTTTCCGGGGTCTGAAAACCCTGGTGCACCTGTAAGTACTTTTTTTTTATTTTTATTTTTTGCAAAGGACATTAAAACAAGAGATAAAAACGCTGACAAAGGTTACTGCACAGCTTGTATTGCCATAGAGACATTTCTCCGAACAATGTGCAGGTGGTAAAATGATTAGAAAGCAAAAACATAACATCCTTGTTACGCAACTGCTCAACGTGTTTGCATTATTCACACAGTGGCTCGCAAAATTGTTCATATCTGTTGTATTTACATTTACCTTGATACATTTTTACTACCTTGTCACATTAGAAATGCTAAGTTCACTGTATTGCTTGGGGATTTTGTGTGATAGACGATCATAAAACAGAGCATAGCTGAAGTGGAAGGAAAATTAAACATGTTTTTTTTATTTATTTACAGACTAAAGGTCTAAAAAGTCTGGCATGAATTTGTAATCATCATCCTATTAATTATAGTAAACAGACAATATGTGTGTAATTCAATCCAGCAGTTCAGGGAAGGCCTTTGTCATGAATTGAGGTTGAGGTGATGGGCATTTGAATCGGTGAGACCCACGGTAAGTGGAGAAAAATAAGTTTAATGATGTCCAGGTGTTTGGGTAAACCAACAGGTAGAGACAAAACCACGACAAGGACAGACAGCGAAACAAAGACTCAAGTGACATTAAATACACAGGGAATAGTCAGAGGAAACAAGGGACAGCTGGGAACAATGAGGGGCTAGACACGAACGGCACAAAATTAACTAATAATCAGACACAAAACCCACATCCTTACAGCCTTCGATGTTTGTTAGAGAAGATTAGTGAACAAACAACAACATGAAGACCAGGGAACGCAGCAGAAGGTTCAGGGATTCATTTGAAGAGACATGTAAGGGTTGAAGCTTTGGGGGACACAGCAAATGTGTGGATAAAGGCGTTTTGGTAATACATGCTATAGTGATGAACACACTATCTCTACGATAAAGCATTCTGGTGGCAGAATCGGATAGTATAGGTTGGTTTTCTTCTGCAGGGACAGTGAAGCTAGTCAATGTGGAGATGGATGGAGTAATAAACAGGATTATCTAAGAAGAAAACCTGTTAGATGCATCACTGGGTTGAAGGATCGCAGGCCTAAACATGCAACCAGAGCTACCAGGAAATGCCTTAGATCAGAGGATATTTGTGTATTAGAATAGTCTAGATCCAAATCTAACTGAGAGTTTTATTCTTGAAATAAAGTCAACAATATTTGCCACATAAGGAATATGGAAGACTAGCAGTCAACATAGCCCCTAACACACCATCACCATGGTGAACTATGGTGATGGTAACATCATGATATGGGGATGTTTTTCTTCAGCAGGGTCAAGGAAGCTTGAATTCATAGTGAGATGTATTGAGCTAAATACAGAGCAATTCTGGAAGAAAATCTGGAAGCTGCGAAGGATTTGAGACTGGGGCTCAGGTTCAGGACAATGTTCCTAAACATACAGCAAAAGCTAAAATGGAATGGTTTAGATCAAAGCATGCTTATGTGAGACAGAATGGCCTCCCCCAACTCCAGAGCTAATTCCAATAGAACACTGATGGCAGAATTTGAAAAGCAATGTTTACAGATGCTCTCCATCCAATCTGATTGGACTGAGCCATTTTCAAATACAAGTAAGTACAAATGCACAGCACATTTGTTTGTGTGTGTGTTTGTAGTGAAAACTGTGAATTATTTTTCTTCAAATGTACAATTGTGCCATATCTTGTGCTGGTTTATCCCATAAAATTCTAATAAAATGTATTGAAGCTTGTTATGACAGCCATTGCAGATTTCTGTTGCAGTGGCCCACTTGTTTGAAGGTTTGACATGTTTTTCCTTCAAAGATGATATTCTGTTTGCCTCTGTGTAATGATTTCAGCTATCGTTGCCTTTCCATCATCTCAGAACAGTATGCCCATTCTCCTCTAACTTCAAAGAGACATTAGAGCTTTAATGTGTGTGTTAAAAAAAAAGAAATGGTTGAATGTAAAATATAGCAGATCAGCAGTTTCAGAAAAACTTAGGCCAACCCATCAGCATGGAGGCGATCAGCTTGTGGCACTGCGTAGGTGTAAAAATGGACCTTGTGTCTCTCATCTTCCTATCTTCAGTGCTCCATAGCTTATGCGGTTCTGGTTGGGTCAGATTACTGGTAAATGAACCAAAGGAAGACCATGATCATTGAACCAGCTTTTGGTACCTTTAGCACTGTGGGCAGGTGGCAAGTCCTGCTGGGAAATAAAAATCAGCATGCCCATACAGCTTGTCACCAGAGTGAAGCATGAAATGCTCTCGAATTTCCTGGTAGTTGTGTTGACTGTGGAGTTCAGAAAACACAGTGGACCAACACCAACATGGCACCCCAAGCCCAAACCATCACTTACTGTGAAAAAAACAAACAAACATTAGGCTTAAAGCAAGAGAGTCCTCTCTTTTCCAGGCCCTGAGACCTTGCTTTCCAAATGAAATGCAAACTTTACTTTCATCTGAAAATGGGGGCATTTGGATCCTCTCAAGGGTGCAGTTATCCCTGTTGAAAGTGCACACTTCCTCCTTTCATTTTCTATGAAAATGTTATAGCTTTTATTATATTTCACAGACTTTGGGGTTTTCATGATCTGATATTGATATTTATGTATCAATCTATGATATTTATCAATCTAATAAGAAAAAAAATGACTTGAAATATTTCAGTGTGTGTGTAATGAACCTATATAATAATTGAGTTGTACATTTCCAAAAGAGTGACAAAAAATATTGAACCTTGTCACAATATTTAAAGTTTGAGCTGTACCTGTATTACATATACTCACTGCTTTGAAGTTACCTAATTTAGTAAAAAAAAAAAGCAATTTTTTGTTAACGATTAAGCAGTGAGTAAATATGCTCTTTTTTTTCCATCAGGAGTCTGGCCTACAACAATCTGGAGACTCTCCCCAAAGATTTGTTCAAAGGTCTTGAGGCCTTGACAAAAGTGTAAGTATTATTCTTTGTTAAAGACAGAAACTAATAAGATTATACACTTGATGCAATCTCTAATGTTGTACAATGAATGATGAGCTGTTCGTCCAAATTTCTATTTTTAGAAATATGTATCATTTATTGCTCCTCCTTCACCGAGGTTTGACAAACGCGTAGGCAGCTGGAGCTTTTAGCACCATTAAAATTACATGCGCTAGAGGAAGAGAGAGAAAGGAGGGAGAGGGGCTGCGGGCTATTATCCAGTGAAGATGTTCAGTCTTTCTTGATGTCGATGAAACCTCAAATTGAGGACGTCAGAGAAAGCCACCATCTGGAGCTTCAGAACGTTAAGCTCACTGTAGAACAGGAGGAGTGATTCTCTCAGATTTTCACACAATGGTTTTCTCCCCTCAGAGACTTGCGTGGGAATCATTTCTTGTGTGACTGCAAGCTGAAGTGGTTAGTGGAGTGGATATATGGCACCAATGCCACCGTGGACCAGATTTACTGCAAGGGCCCGGCTTCACAGCTGGACAAGAAGATCAATGACCTGTCGCCGCAGTCCTTCGACTGTATCACCACAGGTGGAGCATTGACTCCTCACATTTATCCTTCTTGGCAGATTTTACTTTACTTGTAAAGCTGTTTTTCTGTTTCCCTTACAGAGTTTGCTCCCTATCAGTCCCTGAAATTTGAATCCATATCAGTGGAAGCGTTTTCTTTCCGGAACGACCAATATGTCGTCTTTGCCCAGCCATTTATCGGGAAGTGTGGCTTCCTTGAATGGGATCACGTTGAGATGAACTTCAGAAACTTTGATGATATTGACAGTAAGTAAAGTCAATCAGCTGCTTAAGTCTCAAACTAAAATTGTCATTAAAACAGGAACCAATGGGTTGCATGTTTTCCCAGGTACATCCACTGTGATCTGCAAACCTCTCGTCATTGACAACCAGCTGTTCATCATCGTGGCTCAGCTGTTTGGAGGCTCCCACATCTACAAGCGGGACACCTCTGCCAACAAATTCATCAAGCTTCAAGGCATTGACGTCCTGAAAATCCGCAAGCCAAATGACGTTGAGACATTCCGGATCGATGGAGAGTCCTTCTTCGTCATAGCTGACAGCTCCAAGGCTGGTTCCACCACTATCTACAAGTGGAACGGCAATGGCTTCTACTCCCATCAGTCCCTCCACCCGTGGTACCGTGACACTGACGTGGAGTACCTAGAGATCTCCTCCAAACCTCACCTGATCCTGTCCAGCAGCTCCCAGAGGCCTGTCATCTACCAGTGGAACAAAGCCACCAAGCATTTCGACAGACGAACCGACATCCCGGAGATGGAGGACGTTTATGCCGTCAAGCACTTTCAGGTCAAGTCTGATCTCTACATTTGCCTGACACGCTTCATTGGTGACTCCAAGGTGATGCGCTGGGATGGCGCCCTCTTCAGAGAATTACAGACCATGCCCTCCCGAGGCTCCATGGTGTTCCAGCCCTTCACTGTGGGCAGCTGGCAGTACGCCATTCTGGGCAGCGACTACTCTTTCACCCAGGTGTATCGCTGGGATGCCAAGAAGGGCGAGTTTGTTCGCTTCCAGGAGCTGAACATTCAGGCGCCAAGGGCATTTTCTCCAGTTTCCATTGACAACCGTCAGTTTCTGCTAGCCTCCAGTTTCAAAGGGAAAACTCAGATATACGAGCATTTAGTCATTGACCTGAGTAATTGATTGTTTTTTTTTTTTATTGAATGGTTAGTTATTTTTGTGATCTTTTTTGTGTACATACAAAAGTCTGTATTAGGAGATTGAGAGCTAAGCAACTCAGAAATTTATGGTCCTAACTTTAGAAATTTATATTCCTTCATTTTTAAAAATCTATCACAATTTCTGCATGACAAGTTTAAAAATAGCAAATGCGTTTCTCAAGCCAAATATCTGATTGAGAGGCATGTATCCTAGGTTAGGATTAGATCCAATATTTTCTCAAAACATAAATGCATGAAGGGCCAGAAGCTGGCCATCAACCCAACAAATCTAAAACTGGCCTTAAAAGGTTTACACCAATTTGTGATCAAGCTTTTACAATACTTAACAGTTTATACAGTTATTCTCTAATATTACATAGTGATTTACAAAACACAAAATCTACTTTTTAAACTATTAACATGTTTTAACTGAACAAATCTGCCGAAACACAATGTTTACATTTTTCTGTCTTTCCATTTGTACGCTGCAAAGATTTGTAAAAGATGCTTTTGTAAGTGTAGAGATGGTCCAGGGCAGACAGGGTTGTATATGTTAAAAGGTGATAGGATTGTGTTATGCAAAAAAATTTAAGAGAAAAAAAACATTTCCTAAGTGTTCGATACCGTTTCACCATATTCCTGAAGTTTAGATCCAAAAGTTTGTTTTAAATTTGTGGCAGATATCTCTGCAGTGGCTTCAAGTATAGAGCTGACAGAAACCATAAACTGTAAGGAAGGATGGATGGATCAACTTGGACGGAGAAACTAGAGCATAGATAGATTTAGGGATAATTCAGTAGTAGGAAAATGGTTATGCAGGCATATTGATGGATGGATTAAACTAATGCACAGGTGATACCGTTTATGGATAAAGACAAATGGTTGAAATAATGTACCAAAAGATGGATGGACAGAATGGAGTATGGACAAATGAGCAGATGCACAAAAAGTGGATTTATGAATAATGAGGAAAAAATTATAGAAGTACACCCTGTATAGACATATGGAGGAATATCTGGATGGACAAACAGATGAATGGATGAACAATCATAAGCAAATGGACAGACTGATGAATGTACTAATTGGATGAAAGGATGGACAGACAGGCTGAAAGATAGATGGACATTGAACCAATTGTACTGGGAAGATTTTGGATATACACATCTTTCAAGACTCAGCTTTGATTTTCTGTTCCTTTCCAGACTGGGAACACACCTGAATCTTATTCCAGGCTGAGTAGAAACTCTGCATACAGATATATTGTGAGTCTACCTGTATATCCTTGCAACTTCCGTTTTTATTGTCAATGGTTTGTAAAGTGTTTAAAGTATTGAGCAGTTTTTCATAACTAGCAACTATTTGAACTATTTTTGAGCTGCTTAAAAAGATACTGAAATGAAAAAGAGACTTCATATTCTTTAACTATCATGTGCGCAAAATTCATCATTTGTGTCATGACTAAGATGAACCTTATGTTATTTGGAGTCAATAAAAGAGTTACTTAATCTGAGAGCTTCCTGCATATTAACTTCAGTGTTACATCGTGAATAGGGATGGGAGAGGATGTCTGCGTCAACCTTTCAGAATGTGTCGTGCAGTTGTGATAAAATGAGAAAGTAAGTAAGTACAAACAAATAAAATTCTTTTAATCTTCTCCGACAAAGTGCACGCCTCAAATCTACAAAGCAGCACATTACAATGTAATGAAATAAATACAACTGAATTAAAAAAAAAAAAATGTAAGGAGATACACAAGTGCCTGCACAATCACACATTTGCAGCGAGTTCAAATCTGGCTCTTTAGAAAGGCTCCACAGCAAAGCTTCAGTCGTCCGACTCCTTGTGCATCACCAATCCTTTGGATAGATGCGTCCAACATGTCGCGCCCTAAAGCAAACCAATTTAAACCGTGCATCTTCCTTGGAGACTACCAAACTAACATGAAGGAAACAGGTGTGCACTCTCATGTTCATACATTTCACCCTGGAATACTTGTGCAACTGCAGCAGGGCCCCTACTGCAAGGAGAAAAATTAAAGTGAACATGTTTTCAGCCTCAACTGAACTTACAACTCAAGTTTGTGTGGTGCAACTTAGTGTTTTTTTGTTTTTTTCTCCATAAGCAAACATGACACAAAAAGGCAAGGGAACATTGTGTCCCTTCATTATCCACAAAATAATTTAGTCCTCTTTAAATAAAACTGAAAAACACTATTTTCAAATGGTGGTTCTTACAAAACAAGGAAAACAAAAGAAAAAGGATGAAATCAATTTCAGACGAGAGGGGAATGCTCTAAGAGACATGATTTGTAGAAGGAAATTACTCAATCCCATGGAAAAAAAGACAGTATTAACAATAAAATTCTGTACAGAACTAAAAATTAATATACAGTACAGTACCTGCAGATGTTATGCATACAGTACAATTCTTTTTTTTTTTTTTTTTTTTACAGTTTTAGTACGAGCTCCAGCCGGATCTATATACTGCCTAACATAGGTGGAAAAGCGGTTAGCTTTAGCTTACAGTAATTTTAATGGTTATTCAGCAAGGAGCGCAGATCTCAAAGTATTTCGAAAAACAGACCGAAAACTTATTGCCGAATGGTCATCTTCAGTTGCATACTGCATGTGTTACGTAACTGCGTCCTTTAACATGGAGCAGCAGGCAGATGGGGAGAGAAGAGAAAAAAAGAAAAAAAGGCTAGGTTAGTTGGTTTTTGCTATCTGTCCGAGTCACCCTACCCTGTACAGTACATTCGCGGGCCAGTGCTGCACGTTAGCCAGTCGGATCCACCTTGATTCTGCACGGTGGTGTTGTGCTGGGGCTTCAGTGCTGATTTTGTCCTGTGAGT
Source organism: Brachyrhaphis roseni (assembly GCA_903066815.1). NCBI lineage: Eukaryota > Metazoa > Chordata > Actinopteri > Cyprinodontiformes > Poeciliidae > Brachyrhaphis > Brachyrhaphis roseni. The sequence goes on from CAEFZY010050530.1 coordinate 34,949, forward strand.
CAACACTAATCCAGTGATGGGATGAGAGTGTAACCAGAGCTCACCCGAAGGCCCGGGCAGTTTTCCATCTGCCGTCACAGTTTGAGCTCGTTGGCAATTTTGCAGGCGATGTTCTTAAAGGCGATGGATGTGCCCGATATCCTCTTGAAGCGTACGCCGTTGAGCGAAAGGCGGGGCAGCTTGCACACTTCCATCTCCCACTGGACTAGATTGTCCTGGCGAGCGTCGCCGTGAACGCAGAACAGCAGGAAGCGCTCCCGCTGCTCATAGTCGCAGCTGTTGGCGTCCAGGACCTTACGGATCTCCCGCATCATGTCCGCGGGGTCCATGGAGGAAGTGGTCTTCATGCTCCAGGTGAAACGCAGCGAGCGGGGCTTGGAGTCCCGACCGGCGTCATCCTTGGTATCGCCAGACGCACTCCTGGAACAGCATTAGAACGGCAGGGGAAAAAATACTCTTAATGAGGTCAAATACAGGCCGCCAGGACAAGTAGAAGACAGTAAAAGGAAATTTGCGATGCTTGAATCTTCAATGTAGCTGTATTTTGAACATTTGAAGCTCTTTCAACTTTTTTTCGGTTCTTCCAACATGCAAAAAGAAATGACACAGGTAGTCATTTCCCTCTTCCAGCAGAAACTAGTGGTGAATGCTAACCTAGATATTAGCCAGATGATTAGCTTGTCAGGTTTTGTTAAACCTTAGCATTGTAACTCAGCAGGAAAGCCCAAATAAGAAACACTTTGAGTGCAGCCATCTCTTCAGGAATTAAAGCAGGTATTGGCTGTAAAAAATACCTTTATACAAGTTATTTCCTATTCTCAAAATTAAATTTGTATAGGTAAACATAAATATAAGAATTCAATTAGTGTTTATTACGGATAATATGAGACTGAAATGACGAAAATTACTCCTACACAAATTACATTAATGCTGCAGGAATAATGCTGATAACTCTACTTTGAATACAACAACTTCACTGGGTAATAATATCACATTTAGCAAGATTTCAACACACTGTTGAAATCTAACACTAAAAACAACGATGAATTTGAACAATCATAATACAAAAAAATTTTGATTATTGACCTTTTGAGTGAAAATCTCACCTTGGTGTTTCAGTTCTGGCACTGGCCTCGCCCTCACTGGGCACCCTGAAATAAACCCAAAATTCACTCGTTACATCTGAGCTAATGTCGATACCAAATCCCCCCCCAAACTCACCCACCAACCCACCAACCAACTGCCAAAACCAGCTCAATCATGACTGAACACAGACGAGGGTGTCGGGCATCATGCCAGGAAAGAATCCACACTCCTGGGTGTCAGAGCTCAGCACACAATGAGTTGACCTTTCATCAGTAAAGCCGACATAAACCATATGCATCATCCCATCTGTCGTAACACACCTTTCCTTAATCTCCACTGACGTGTAAAGAGAGGAAAAGTGCTTATGTGTGTACACAGCTCGATTTCTGTTCATTTAATCGTCTGTCTCAAGCTGTGCATGAAGGCAGGGGGAGAGTAAGGAGAGGACAGCTCGCAACTACAGCCGTACACATCTAGTGGCTTTAGTAGAGAAAGCTGGAGAGCCGTGAAGTCTGGTCGTTTAGGCGGAGGACAAAGGGGGAAGAGATACACGGCATAACAAGGGTGTCGGTATGCGAGGATGTGGTGGGCAAGTACATAAAGACGTTAAACACACGGGTCGTCGTGGGCAGAGAGGGTTTTTTTTTTGAGTTATTGTTTTAGATAGGAGAAGAAGGAGGGGGACATGTGCAGCAAGCGTTATGTTCTCCTACCTCCGGGTTGACCTGAAAGACATAGCTCTATGCGGGGAGAAAAGGAGAGAAAGCTGTAAGCTATGAGCAAGGGGCAGCTTGAAAGTGACACTCGCATGAAGAGGCTCAGGATGCCGGTACTGACAGAAAGCTGGCAAAAGGTGCCCAACGATACTTTTAAAAAAATTATAAAAAAGATGCACCAATTAAAAACTTTTTGGCCTATTTTATATCTTTCATTTTAAACCAAAGATTTTTTATTTTAGTCCATTCTGATTTCTGTTTACGGACAGTAATTTATGAAAAAATAACAGCAGACGACATGTATTTCTCTAACCTTTTCTGCTGTAAGTAGTCATTAAATAAAACTATTGTAAATAAAAATGTACAATACTTTAAAAACAAGAAAAAAATTACAGAATTTAGTATCTTGCATTCATGATCACCAAGGTTGGAAAAGCTTTTCCAACTCTGAAATTTTGACAAGGTATTCAACAATTGCACATTTAGCAATCACTGCACATTATATCCCAAATGTGTCACTATTGCAATGTCAATAATTCAAACAGCTGGTTGGATTGCAATAAATATTTGCTAAATAAGTACCATGTTCATATATTTGTGATGTTTCTTGTTTCACAGAGTGTTTTAGGAGGCCGATAATATACTACAACTAAGTTGTTTTTTTTCTGTTTGTTTTTTTTTTTTGCTAAGGTGGTCAAATGCAACTGTTTAATAAAAGCATGTTGTTAAAATGTTGCCAAACACTTTACTCACTAACTGGGGTTTAGGTTTGAGATGAATACAATGCACAATTGAGCAAATCTGTTTAGCCTGTATGGTATTTGTTTAAAGTCTCATTCTCTTGCTGTCCACATAAACTACAGAGAAAATACTGTTGTCTTTTTAAATAGTAGACATGGTAGCACTTGAGGTGCAGCAACTGATTAGAAAATGATAGATATTTCAGTTTCCAGAAAGCCTGAGATCTGTCTTTGAAACTAAAGCTATGAGACTAAGGGAAGTTATCAAGTAATTTCTTGGTGCATCTTTATTCAGCTAAAATACTTTTGCCAAAACTGTAAAACTGTTCTAGAACCAAAAAATGCATATTAGTTGATAGACCTCACTGACCTGCGGACAAACTTTGAGGTGATCTTGCTGATGATTCCCGTGGACGTCCCCCTGCGCTGCTGCGCGAGAGCCCCCGTGTCGTGGGACAGTGTGGGCGAGGCGGGGGGGCCATTGTACGTAGCACTGCGGCGGTCTCTGAGCTGAGCTCCGTGAAAGGTGCTGCGGCTGGTTGTGCCGCGGGGGAAGCGGTTCTTCTCAGGGGTGCTAATACTGTGCACAGATGGAGAATTGGATGGATCCCGTGGAGAGGAGCTGCAACATAAGCAGGCATTAATAATTGACATCTTTCTGAGGTTTTGCATCAGCCTGTGGCAGTGCAGATGCTCGGCTGCTGCTCACCTAGCTTTCAGCTCCATGTTGTCGTCGATGGGGGGCAGCGTGCTTTTTGAAGGATGCCCCGACGCCGACATGGACTTAGTGTGACGGGGTCGTGTAGAGCTCAGTGCAGTGGAGGGCGTGCTACCTGACACCTCTGTTAAACTGAAGGTCGACAGCAAAGGGTGTTACCATGTGAGGACTAAATTGTCCATTAATAAAATAAAAAGAGTCACAAAGTATGTAGAATAAGCTAGAAAAGAATAAATAAATAAACTCAGAGGGATAAAATAATCCTGTGGTTGTCTAACCTGCTGTCTTTGCCATTGGGAATAGCTGAATAGCGATCAGAGGAGGTTCGTTCACACACATATGTGTTCCTGCGGGTCATTGAACCATTGGTCTGTTGGTGGACAGAAACACAAAGAATGATTTCACAGTAATCAGTATATTTACTTTTACACAAGTTGCCCATCAGCCTGTTAGTATGTATAAAAACAAGAAGACTTTGCATTCCTTCTGAAAAAAACAAACAAACAATAACAAATTTACTTATTTATTTTTTATTATGAGAATTACTGTGCATTTAAATATAATAAAAACATCAATATAGCCACCAGTGAGGACTAGTGGCGCTGAGTTGCCGTTAGTACAACGTACATTTAAGGACATTCTCAGGTCTCAGGAAAACATCCTCACACTTTATGTACTATTCTTCATACAGAAACTACTGGTTTCTGTATGAATGTTTGTTCAATAACTTGCAAAATTTACAGTATTGCATCATTAAATCAGTGTCAACAGTTAACCCTGAATCAGAGTTAAAACTGTGAAAATGATCAAACTAATGTCTGAACAAACAACCATGAAATCAAGGAAGAGAGTCAACTAATAATACCACACAGTAGAGTCCTTCCTGCTGGTAGAGGATGAAATAATCACAGCTACTAACAATTAATCTAGAAACCCAATACACTTAACCAGCTTCTGTTGGAACCACAACACCAAACAACCCCAAGATTTATCTAAAAATCAGGCGCTCAGCAAAAGCTTACAGATATGAATGTTCAAAGATTTAAATCAGCAAACAGGACTTCAGTTCCTCCCTGTATAAAAACAGATCAGAATGAATATCTGACCCAGAAAACATCATATCAACCGAACATTGACATTATAATACCAGCAGAAACTCAGAACAGGTAACAATCATTAAATATCTACGGAAGAGGATTAGTGCCACCGAAAAAAAAAATTATAATAATTCTGACCTTAAAGTCAGAATTCTCAGAATTAAAGAATTCTTTAATTTCAGAATTCTGACTTTAATCTCAGAATTCTGACTTTAAAGTCAGAATTTTTTTTTTTCGGTGGCCCTAATCCACCTCCGTAAATATCATCAATACTAGCAATTAAAAAAAAGAATTAATCTTAGCAACATTTATCCAGAGCAGCATTAGCATTATGCTAACCAGAGCATCAAATAAACCCCTGCAGCTTTCATAACTGATCATCAGCAATAACTAATGATCAAGATGACAAACAAAGCATACAAGCAAACACAAAAAGAACAGCTAAACATAATAAAGCAGAAGCTGTGGCTTACTGGCAATCTGTAAATGCTTTGCATTGTCATTGTGGAGAATTTGGTCTAAGTCCTCCCCCTACTAGCCTTTATCAACTTAGTCGCCACGGCGACCCACAGGTTTCTAGGGAAATTCTGTGCGCCTCAGAGACATTAAATTAAGTGATGCTGACTGGCCAAATGTTTATTGTTTTTCCTCAGCAACCACACACGATTGGCTATTTAGCTTAGAAGAAAAGTGACAGGAATCTGTTGGGGGAAATTCACTGCTGAATTGTAGTCAACTGACGGAAATGTTCTGTAAATAATTCAGATCATATTTAGGCACACACCATTAAGGAAAACAGGCTAATATAGTATTTCAATAATGTTTCTAAGACATTTTTAGATTTTTGTCCCCTCTATACATTAGGGGGGTTAATACCAAGCGCTTCCTATGGGACAGCCGCCACTTGTGAAAATGTAAATAATGACACTTTTGTTTTATTTTTATCAACATTAAAAAGGGCTGATTAGTGTCAGACCAGCACAACTCACAAATCACAAACACAACATCTGTGACAACATGAAGTCAACTAATAAAAAATATTTAAATCCATAAATGTTGCCCTAATCTAAGAACAAATGGTTAAAAAAAGTTTCTTAGACTGATCAACGTTATTGTGGCAACCAAAAATCGTACAGCAAAATAGGGCTCAACAGTATGTGGTAAATATGTTGTAATTGCAATATCAGTGGATGCAAAACTAAACCTGCAAATATTCAGGATGTAATAATTATTCAATAATATATTTCAAGTGTCCTGAATTCACATTTTGCATCCCAGTGTAATATTTATACTATTGGATGGAGCTTCACTCTGTAGATGCTCATATCTGACAGACTAGAGCTCAAGATGGTACAGGTTATACAATGCTGGGCTTTAACATTGTAAGAAATAGCATCACTTCTACCTTGACAAATAATATTGCCTTCACATCTTGCAGCCCTATACAAAAACTATTTTCCTGCAGTCTTCCTCACCCCCACAGCACTCGAAGTTTTCTTCCTCTCCTGCACCCCCAACGGCGAAGCAGGAACGTCTCCTTTTGAAGTGCTGAGCTCGAGCCGGCGAGCTCCGTCCCACTCCTCTCTGTGGTCACTTTCCACGCTCAGGGCCTGATTACGCTTAGCGTGTGACACTGCTGGTGGTACCGACGGACCCACTGGAAGAAACACACACACATTATGTTTTTAGCATGGTCCACATAAAAGTGCTTCGACATCTAATATTTTGGGGGCATAAAAAAAATCAACAGCAGACAAGGACAAGGTCTTTACCATAACAGCCACTCAAAGCCAGGATTTACACTAGATTACAGTTTACAGGTATGGTACAAGTCAACAACATGTCAATTTTTTTTTAACATGTACAGCTACAGAAGCCAAGGTGAGCAAGTATGATGCAGAGCTGCTGTCCCTCCTCATGCTTTGAGGTTCTTTTCCAAAAACAGCTGCAGAAAAGCAGCCTGCCACAAGATGGCGCCACAAACAATGGCTCCACATGACAGGAGGAAACCGTCTGGCAGAGAGGTATTCAAGCTGAGTCACTGATTTAAGCATCGAGTACACTGATTAGAAAATGCTTACAACCAATCTGTTGAGATTTCTGTCTTTTTATTATCCGAGTTTGATATTTAAATCTTAAGAAATTATTGCACCTTGAAATCTTGAGTGCGTTACTACGCCCTCTTCTGTCCATCTCAAAGTTGCACGTTCTAACACTTTATCATGCCATCAGTGACTCAGGGTAACACAACACACAACCTCCTACACAACACGCAGTCCGCAGCACTCTCAGAGCCGGGATGTAAGAGGTTACTTTACTTGGCTTCTCTACGACACCACCACCACCACCACCATCATCATCCCCACCATGATCACTGTAGCGGCGCTGCTTCTGATTGGCCGATATGCTGCGCGTAACCTTGGGATGGGCAGGGGAAATGCTGGCGCTGTTGTTAATGTCGCTGGTTGGCCGCTGACGCTGGCCCAGGACACTGTTGGTCAGCGGCTCGCTGCCCTCAAACTGCAACATGGCAGAAGAGCAGTGAGGGTTTTTGGTCACATTAGAGGATCTGTACAATGTTGGGAAGCAGAGGAGGTACAACGAGTTTCACCTCTGGAGCTTTTCGGCCTAGCAGCAGGTATGTAGCCATGACGTCATCATACTTCTGGTTTTGTAGTGAATCTGTGATCTCTTCTTTAGGGAAACCCATGGTCACCATGAGCTCTGATTGGATGGAGAGGAGAAAAGTGGTCTGAGTCTGAACAGCGGAAAAAAACATAAAAAATGATATCCACATACAGCGGAACACACCTATTCTGGATGAATCGTTGAAATCAGACTCTGGCTCGATGTAGGGTTTGAGCTCCTCATCCTCGTGACCCACATTCATCCAGTGGTCTTTCATGATTTGCTAATAAGGAAACGAGAACAACATAACTTCTCAACCGTAATTTGAATCACCAATGATTATTTTAGTTAATACTGACACGTGTTGCAATTACACATGCCCAAAATGCAAACAAATGAGAATGTTTTTACTGAACTCCAGTCTGATTCTGATCTGTCTCTGCACTTGATTCAGTCTTACCACAAAATAACGGCTTCCCATCACAGTTTTCCATCGACACAAGTTGTTCTAAATTTTAAATCTAAGAATAATACCTGAAATATCTCTTTAAAACATCATTTTTAAGCTAGATATTTCCATATGTCCACTTTTCTCATTTAAGAAAACGCTGCATAGTTCCAAGTCCTAACCTGATAAAAGAAATGTAAAGAAAATTGCTGATAAAATGAGCAAAAAGACCAAAACCTCTAGAAACGTTTGAGAAGCACTGATGAAGTGGACCAAAGACATGGAGGGTGATAATTTGCACAGATCTCTACATTTGACAGGCTATAAATTTAGTGAAAAAATTATTTCCAAATATTAATCAAAAACCTCTCTGTAAATCATTAAGTTTCATGCCTGATTACATGCCATATACAGAAAGTACAGAAGGTAAAGAAGCAGATAGAATGTAAACACATGCAAATACCTCTAAACTGCCTCGTTTGATGGGGTTGAGCACAAGGAGTTTCTTCAGCAGGTTTTCACAGTCTGTGGACATGTAAAAAGGAATGCGGTACTTTCCCCGCAGAACCCGCTCCCGAAGTTCCTGGACACAATGTAAAAAGAGATTTTTAATACAAGTTATAATACTGTAGCTCTGGTATTAAGATACAAAGCTAGATATTGGCTCATGCTCATGGTTTTAAAGTTGAATCAACTGTTCGACAGAGAAATGAACCTAGAAGAAATATTTCAAGCCATTGATCTGGTACAGTACAGTATTGGTTCTACTTTGCTCAGCTGCACTGTACAGTTGAGGGGGAGATAAAGAATCAGTTTTAAATTACATGTAATCAAAAAAAATCAATTTCCAATTTAAAAAATATAAAAACGAACCACTCATCTCGGCTACGAAGACACTTTAAAAATTAATTATTGAAGCTAATATTGCAAAACTTTTTGCATTTTTAAAGCTTGGTGATTCATCTTTACAGCTGCTGCTCCCATTACCTTTTGCTCTCCAATCAAGTTCAAACTCAATATGTGAAAACATTTAAGTTTAAACAGCATAGCAACATTTAAAAGAATCAACTAAACTAACTGTAGAAAAAAAGAACAAAAATGAGTGAGGTAGGATGCTTTTAACTACTTTCTTTGAGCAAAGTTTAATTTGGAGTTACTATCTGCAACACAAATTAAAAATCTAAGATACTAAAGAGCTAAAATTTGAACACTTTCTTAATAAAACCTATAGAGCATTTATAGAATCAATTGCATATTAAATTAGGAAAATAAAAGTATGAAAATACCTCAAGTTACTGATCATGGGTAATATTTTTTCTCTTTTTAACTTAAATCAGTGTGAAATTGAAAATGAATGTCCTCTTCATTTTATTTGTGACCTTAGCAAACATTTTTTAATTAGCTTATATTCCTTTTAAAACCATTTTCACATAATCTAATTCAATTTGACTAATCATGGTACAAATCTAAATAAAGGGAAGCTGAATTAAAATTAACAACCAGAGTGTAACCTGGTACTAGCCATGTTTTTCCTTAAATCCATACTTTTTAAGTTGTTAAGCTTTAAATCAAGAAAACTTTCTAGAAAGGATTTCCATCCCTCTGTTTGTGGGACTATGAAATGCTGTCCAGAAAAAAAAGGCCCACCTTTAGGTTCTGTCCGTCGAAAGGCAGTGATCCGCTGACCAGTGTGTAGAGGATAACACCAAGACTCCAGACGTCCACTTCAGGACCATCATACTTTTTGCCCTGAAAGAGTTCAGGAGCTGCATACGGTGGGGAGCCACAGAAAGTGTCCAGTTTACTGCCCACAGTGAACTCGTTGCTGAAGCCAAAGTCTGCTATCTTGATGTTCATATCTGCATCCAGCAATAAGTTCTCAGCCTGATGGAAGGACAGAAAACAGCAATGTAAAACATACACTGATTTCTGAAGCTTTTATCAGGATGAACCGCTAACATATGAGAACAAGACAAGAGAATTTAAATTTGTCATAACTTGAGATTCTCACCTTTAGATCCCTGTGTACTATTCTTCTCTGATGGCAATACTGCACTGCAGACACAATCTGAAACACAAAAATGCACCACAGGTCACTGTATTAAATACCAGACCAGAAAAGAAACTTGAATGAGATAAAAGGAAGCCAAAACAAATCTGTAGTTCCAGCTGATAACAAGGAAAAGCTGCATTTCACCTCCTCCCTCACCTTTTTATTGTCCCAATTCTTTGTTTTCAGTTCATGCAGAGAGACAAACAGGTCATCCTAACTGTTTCTGCCATGTGCCAATTAATGAGGAAGTTTGAATGTTTTTATTCTTAAAAAGCATTAAAAGGTGCTACTGTGCAGGAGGTCATTAGTAATTTTCTTCATAATTCGTCATCATTCGTCAATTTTGTACTGTCTGTACAAAATTGACAGACAGTCAAAAATTCATTTTTAATAATGGTGATTTTTTTTTTATTTTATCATATAATTAAAGCCCAATCTAGAATATTGCAAAAGTCAAAATATTCATACATGTCTCTATAAAAATGAGGATGACATTAATCATTTTAAGAAAATATTTTATTGAACAAATATATGCAAATCATTTCAATAGTTTCCCCAAATTACTGATTAACAATAAGGAAGTCATTTTATTCTATTTTTGAAAGGAAAGGAGAAGTATGTCAACAACAGCCACAAATTTAAGAGTTTCTGAGCTAAAAGACGTCTTTTGACAAATCTACATTTATGCTGTTGTTTGAGGCGGCCAGGAAGATTCATATTCCACAATGTCAAAAATATCGATCAACCATAAGTCATCCCATTCCCTGACAAACGTCACCAAGCTGTGAACACCTGTAAACACATGGAGACTTTAAACATTTAGGATTTTGATCTTGTGCTCACATATTCCCTTCAGTCCTTTTATCAAGACACTGTTGCCGTAAATTACAACAAATAAAACATAAATCCTTTTCTTTTCAGTATAGGTAGCCATATCAAAAGCAACGATGACAATGTAAAAACTGATGTAATATTGATGCACAAGAGGCACCACTAGGGGTCAGCAGAGACTACAGGGATGTAGGCTTTTTCAGAAGAAGCTGTGTGTGCTCCACCTTCCCTCTGCAGTCAGTGACAAAGCGGGATTTTGGTCTATGCAGTCTTTCTCCAGAAAACAATAAAGTAATGAGGCCTGAAGTGCTGCAAAACTGGTGACTCACCTGCCTAAACTTGGCCCTGGCCTCCTTCTCCTTCATCCTGCCATGAGCCACCAGGTAGTCAAATACCTCTCCTGTAACAAGAACAAACACAAATGGTATACATTTGTAAGAGCCTCCAAAACTTTCAGGGACTTAAAATCATGCATGTAAAGTAAATAAATAATATGTGACCTAGTTAATGAACATAAATTGAGGCCTAACTCACCTCCACTGGCATACTCCATCACCAAATAAAGTGTCTTTTCTGTTTCAATCACCTCAAACAATTTTACTGCAAAAAAAGGAAAGCATTAATTAAAACAAATGAGTTAAATGAAGTTCATAGTTGGACTTTACAAAGGGAACCCGTCATTTTGACAGTCAAAACAGATCTGTATTACAAAAAGACGTTGAACAGGTAGCATGTAGCTATATGTATTTTTTGTATTTCAAGGTTTTTGAGGTTTCTGCAAGTTTTAGTTACATTTACAACTACAGGACCTTTTAATCTTTGTAAAAATTTAAATTTAAGGCACTTGTATAAATAACAAAAAAAAAGTGTTAATAACAGTAACAAGAACACAATGTTCTCAATTTTTCTCAATCTTAACAAACTAATAAAAAGTAATATAAAGCAGCAAAATTAATTCTTGCAGGGAAGAATAAAAGTCCAGTAGTTAAAGTAAGAGCTCAATTTCAACTAGATGACGTTTCAAATGCATTTCTCAAAGAAATTGTTAAAACATGTAATGAATTTAAGAAAAAATTTTAATAAAGAAGCAATTTCTGAAAGATTGTTCAAATTAAAGGCATACTACAAGAAATCTGGATGTATTTAAGGTCCAAAAATTCACATGATTATATTCAGACTAAAGACTAAGGTCCTGAATAAACCCTGATCAGAGAGTGAATGCATAAAAGAAATCTGGGAATTAAAATCACAAATGGGTTAGATCTAATTAGTTCATTTATTTCTTCAGTGAGTTGCAGAGGTTAAGCTAGTTCTACAGTCTTGCTTCTGCTGGTTAATCAGTGTGATGAATCATCATACTGATTCATCAGCATGTTCACTCACCTATATTAGGATGATTCAGTAGCTTCATTATTCTGACTTCCCTGAAAAGCTGTGGAGACACAGAGGAACAACATTAGTCCACCCAGAACAACATCAAATGAATTCATTAGCAATAAAACATGAGTGCTGCATATTAATGCAACTACAAGTTGTTTTGAAAAATTTTAAAGTGTCTTAAATGTGGTCACACTGGCAGAGGACATGAGGATCACAGCTCTACTATGCTGTGAAAAGCAATATGACTGATGCCATGATGCATTAAACCCTGCCCAATACAGACAAGGTGCAGAATCACAACTCCACAGACAGGCTGCAGGGGAATGAGGCGGCCATGTGGCCAGGACTGCACCCTCTCACACACTACCAGCATCTGCAGAGCAGCAGCGCAGACATGCCGCTCCGTAACAGCTGTAAAACTTTACAGGCTTTGAGTTTGAGATTCCAGAGTGGTTATATTCAGTCTCTTTTAAATCACACACGTGGCTTTTCTTGTATTTTCTCAGAGCAGCCTGTTCTTTCAGACGAGTAAATAATCAGTTGGATCTTCTGTTGGAAAAACTGCATCTTTTTGTGCGACTGTTTTATGTCAGCTGAGCTCCTGCAGCCACGCAGAGGTGCTGTTGAATCATTTTCATTCTGTTATTTCCAACTCGACGTTTGCTCAAGTGTCGGATTTCAGTAGCGACTAGATAGGGATTTGCACCTAAAGAAGAGTTCGGCCACCTGAGACAACACAGATTTTGGTCTTTGCTGACTTGGCCAAAAATAAAATAAACAAATACCATCTGACTGAGTTTTTTTAATATATATTATATGGAGGAAATCACATTAATCCTTGCTTTGTGAAGCTATGAATCTCTGACTTGTATGAGGTTGAGTTATATTTGTGAAAAGCAATGAATGCTAGCAACTTTCTTAACTTTCTTAATGGTAATTTGGGTCCAGGGTAGTGTGTGTTTCTAGGTCATCAAACAGAGCTATTATATCAGTGTGAGCAGGCCCAGCTCTGCAGGACTTCCAGCTACAGTCTCACTTATTACAAAACAAAAAAACCTCTGCCGCACTAAATCTTTCTCCTGTTCTGTGTCTCTACTTGCTTCTTCGTAACACCTTTAACCTCATGGATCCAAAATATTGCACAAGAAGCTGCAGCAGAGAGATTAAAGGTTCTTATACCGACAAACGAGTATTGGCAGTTTTTGTTCAAAGTCTGTTGTGGAGTATTCTTCAGTGTCACAGAGACACAAGACCTCATATTCTTCATTACAACAAATAATTTCAGTAGACATGGGGGCTAGGATTTATTTAAGATAAATCCAAAACTGATATTGTTTGTATATTTTTATCAGCCTTCTACCTTATACATTGCAGCTTTTATTTCTTTAAATACCACAAATCACCTGTTCCTACCAGATAGGATTTTTGAAGGATTTATGTTGTGCTTTGTTCTTTGTATATTTTATACCAGTGTTTCTTGTAGTGGACAGAAATGTTTCAAAGATCAATCTCAAAACAGTTGTTTAGTCTTGTTCATGCTGTTTTTCAAATGCCACTTTTGTAAAACAGTCTTTTCTACTTGAACTTAGCATTGCCAGGACAAATATTTGCATAAAACAAGTGTAGTTAAGCGAGAAGTTATTTTCACACATAAGCTATCAGCATGAACAAGAAAAAGCTATTCTTCAGAAGTTGGCTCGATTTTGACTCAGTTTCTCAAACAACTCATAGCCGACAGACTTCACCATTTCTTACCAAAAAGCTGAAAACTCAAAGGAGAACAAGCTTATAAGTAGGGGATTTATAGAATTCAAACCTGTGCTTTTGAGAAAAATATGATGAATGATTTTTTGAGTCTATCATAAGATATTTATAAAGTAGTGATACACAAATTAGTCAGCCAGTAATCGAAATCCGCCAGTTTTACCTTCGATTATCATGTCAAACACTGAAAAACCAGGTGAGTAGACAAACTGGTACAGCATAAATAAACCAATAAACAGCATGAGCTTTGACCTCAATGAAAAAAAGTCAGAACTGAAAGTTTAGAGATTGGGGGTGCACTGACCATGCATTTGAGTTCTGATTTTGTGTTCTTTTAAACTGATAAATGTAAAACCAGGCACACTTAGATATACATAAGTAATTGAAATAAAAATATGTTATGTGAACGCCTCAGTCGGAATATTCAGATGGGATTCAACTCGATTGGAATAAAATTGCAATCCGAACGAGAGGGAAAGTTTATGGCAACTGATAAACTGAACAGCGTGAATGTAGACGCTTGTTTGGATCATGTCATTCTGGCAAAGTCATGACTAATCAACAATCCCATATTTTGAGGCAGCACTGAACCTTCATAGACGCTTATTTCCTCATGTTCTCATCCTGCAATGCAGGAAGACCAACAACATACTGCTTAGCCTGTATTAATGAGTGCAGTAACATCTGTTATTAGAACCTGGCACCGATCCATTCTGGGCTCTCAGAAGATACAAAACGAACTCATTACTGCATTTGTTTGTCATGTTCAGCACAGATGGAAATACAGCTTCTTTTTCTTTTGTGTTTTTTAGTGAAATTTTACATCTGTCATTCTGAATAAAGCCTGGTGCATGTAAACCCACATCATGGCCAGATTAACTTTGTACCCATATCAACAATGCATTTTGATTACTTCATCAAAATACACTTCAATCCGATAAAGGAATTTTGGATATGTAAACATAGCAACTGAGAATACAAGGAAGTATTAGTTGTGTGGGTTCCTTTACAGAAATAGGAGTTTTTAGTCCAATTATTCATAGATCATTCATAAAGCAAATAATATTCCCTCAATTTCTAACGGACATTTACTAAGCTCAAAGCAAAAAGTACATAATAGAACACATTTCTTATACACATAAGCTACAAATATTAGATTTTGAGAGAACAGTCATTGTAAAACTGCTTCACAAATTTCATAGCAAAGACTAAATGATCACATACTAAATGATTACGGTACATGTTAAACCACCTTTAGTATCTTGTATTAACTTAGATTTCCAAAAGATTGCCAACAATACCAATTCCCAATTTGGCATGTTCCACAATGGAGATTAAAAAGCTCAAATGAATAAAACTGTTAACTTTTTCATGCTGGAACACATTCAACCTTTCTCTTATTTAAGTGTTTTGTACCCATGCAGGGGCTTGACGTGTTTTGTGCTTCCTCCAACTTTATTTATTAGGCCCCTTACTGATACTGGAATGACCAACTGACCAACTCTTAATCTGGTAATAACTTTCACACCAAAGAGTGCTGATAGTACGACTCATTAGTGCTGTCATTTGGTGATCAGGCCAAGATCAGACTGTTGAGTTTCTGACTGGCTGGTACACTACCAGTTAGAGCTGATCAAGCCGAACATCACTAGAATCTGCAGGCCAGACCTCATAGTCATCTTCCAGAAAAACCCTGATTGTTGTATTTCTAGCTTCATGTATCAGTTTTTATTCAACCCAGAAGAAATGAAACATTTATGCAAAACAAATATTTTAAAGGCCCAAATAATTAAAAAACCTAGTAGTTTTACAAAAGTTTCATTATAAAGGGTTAAACAATTATTATAAATACTATTTAATCATTAATTATATTGCATATTAATCAAACAATATCTATGTTTTGTATTGAAAGCATAAAAAATGTTTATAAAGATTAGGTGGTTTTGCTATCTGCTCATAATTTTTTGCGAGGATCCTCTGTGGCTCTAAATAACAAACATCTCCTATGTGGTAAACCCTGCTCCATATTCAGCCACTGCTGCTCCGGCCTGAGAGGTTCCCTGCTGTTAAGGAAGCGAGTTAGAGTGGAAACACAGACATAAAACCCTCATGATGAGACAAACATATGTAAGTCGCTGCATGGTCTTTGACATGCCAAGCATCACTCGGTAGAGGAATCTCTATTATTATAGATGACGGATTTAAAAGTCCGTATTGGATCTTGAGCTCTCATCTCCACTGTCTTGTCCCCTCCCTCCCCCTGCATGTTGTTTGCGTCACT
The DNA here is from genome assembly GCA_903066815.1 of Brachyrhaphis roseni. NCBI lineage: Eukaryota > Metazoa > Chordata > Actinopteri > Cyprinodontiformes > Poeciliidae > Brachyrhaphis > Brachyrhaphis roseni. Next base: position 50,691 of record CAEFZY010050530.1, read on the forward strand.
GCCCTAAAGCTCCTCACATGGGAAGCACGTGTGCAGCCACTTGGAAACAAAAATTAGAACAAATCTGAGCGGGGCTGTGGAAAAACAACAACAAACAAGGATCCCGTCAATACACATTCAATATGCATGTAGCCACCATGAAGGCTGACAGGAGATAATGAGTTTGTGATCTGTGATCCGGTCTGCTATCACTATCAATAATATCTACAGACACAGTGGGGAGTTGCAGTGTGGAAAAAAGGTGTTCTGAAGGTGTGCTGTGAACATGGTGGTAAGTAACTGCAGAGGGGCTACATTATCCCAGAAATAAGAAGGCATTAAAGTGATTAATTTAGCTAATAAATGAAAAAATTTATTTTGAAAAAAAAAAGTGCATCTCCTAAGAGGACGCACCATATTCAATGTGCCTGAATCTGTGTAGTCTGTGCCAGTGACCTACTTCCAGCCACCCAAACTAGCCTTAATTACAGCAGAGTCCGCATGCAGGAGGAGCAGAACAGAGGATATCTGACAGGGGACACTTACAGGAACAGGCTGCACTATTTCAGTCATGGCAGCTGCACAGCTGCTCGTTCAACGTGGAGATTATTGATAGAACGAGGAGCCTGCAAACCCTCCTCCATCCAACGGGTTTCTGTTTGAATGTGTGCTAATGGTACTTAAAAAACATCATAGCAGTAAATGAATCCCATTTGCAGTTGAATGAGACAAACAGGCAGAAAAATAAGAAGCATCTCTGACATGTACAAGTCAAACTGTGATCGTTGATCAGCAGGCAAGATACTGAGAAAAAAGAAATCCCATTTTAAACAATTTATTTCAGAATACATCAAAAGCGGACATGGATGATTCTGATTGAGTAAAAAATGAAAATGAATTACATTAACTAAAAACATAATTTTGACAAACACAACAGGCGGGACTTAGAAGAGCACAAGTGAAGTGCCAGGACAGTTTACACAATGAATGTCACACGAGTATGGCCTGGACCCTGGAACAAGAGTCACACCAAATAGAGGATGTTTCCATATGGAAACTTATCTGAACGTTTTTAAAGCTTGGGGAATAACTTCCAAAGTTTCCAACTGTTTTATACTTTTTTCCAACAAGATCATTGTGCAAAATATGTCAAAACTCCCCTCCCAAACTCAGAAAGGTGAAGTTAATTACAACATTCATTGTGACTTTTACTGTGAAGCATTTCTTATGTCTCCATAGCTGGAAATTTTCTGAGGAATGGCAGCTAGCACACTGTGTTCTTCAAATAAATGAGGGAAGCACAGGAGCGTTTCTGAATGAGCCTTAGCAGAATAGGAATGGCAGATCACAAAGAAGGATTTTCTTTTAGATACAGAAAATTTTAGAGATTATCGACTTCATATTTTTTGTCAGTTCTTGGGGTGGTATTTAGCATGTATTGCTCTTTCTTGTTGAGCTAAAAGGTCTTGGACACCATTATTAGTGAAGTAGAGAGAAGAGGTTTGACAGAAGCAGGTGATATAGACTTTAGAACAAAAAAAGTAGTCATTGGTCAAAATCCAGAGGTCGGACTTAAAAGAAAATTGGGAAACTGCATCAGCCAGAAGAAAACAATCTGTTCTGTCCGACACTGAGAACCAGAAAAAAACTAATTACTTTGTTTTCATTTGCTCCAGCAATGCCTTTATTAACCTCCAACAATATTAGAAAGAAAACCCTCTCTCAGTGTAACGTGTTTAAATAGATTAGTCTTATTGAAGTCAGGCAGCATTCTAAATGTCATCAGACATGTGACTGGCTGCATATCTTAGCAGCTCCAACATTTGATTTTGTACTATGATTCAGACAACAGTCCTGTCTGCCTAATCACATTCCACTCATCTGGTCAAGACCAAAGCTCCCCTAGCCAATGAGCTGGGCAGCATCTCATTGGCTAATGCAGAGTGGCAGGAGGAGGACAGACGTAAACAACAGCCATTATGAGAGGTTGACCCCACAGTGGGCTTTTTGCAGCAGGCAGAAAAAAAATGCAGCCTCCCAAACTCAGACATTGTAAAGCAGATCAGCAGCACTTAAAACTGAGGATTGAACTTTCTGTTGCTTTGGTTTCTTTACAGATCAGATGAGAGTGCGGTGGCTGGTGGGATGAGTACAGCATTTGCTTAGTGGAAGAGGAGATTAACCAAAGGGCCTATTTTAGGGGCAAAACGCCTTAAAACCTTGACAACTTCAACATCCCGGATCACAGATGACATGTGATGCGTTTCCTGCGGTGGCTGTAAGGAGGAGCTTTGGAAAGCTCAGCTGATCTCATTTCCTGTCCTGACCACTATAAACTCAGACCAGGGCCAAAGAGCCATAAAGGATCAGAACCGAGGTTTATTTTTAACTCATAATTTACTTCTTTAAAGCTGCAATTAAAACATAAATATAGAGGTGAAAACACCAGGAGAGATAAAATGCAATAATTTTCAATAATAGATTCTACTCTGTGCTGCGATACAGCACAGATACAAAATTACTTGTCGGTTTAGGACAATGATGCTCATCCATCTAGATTAGCAAATGAATGGTAGCACACAGGGGCAGGAATGTGAGCATGTGTGTGAAATGTTGCTAAAACCGTGACTTGCTCTCAACGAGGATCTGCCAGTCCAATGTGCCATGCAGCTTTATCTGCGTGTATAAATGAGCCCGTATAGGACCCGCTTGCTGTGCCAGATGGTGAGCCCACAGCCCGGCTCCTTTGGGACCACAAACGAAAGATCAGTGGCATTTTGATAGGCGAACATGAAAGAGCAACCACTAGCGGTGAGTGGAAAAGTCGTGCTGCCAAATCAGATACACCACAAAAACCATACAACAAAAAAAGGAAAAGCAGCGCACCAGATTTAACCATGAATACAAAATGTCTCATTAACTTCCAAGTCAGATTAAGAGATGTAAACATTATTAGCTTAAGTGTACAATTCTTGTATTAATTGGTCTGTTTTAGGGCATTGTGTACCTATTGTGCCCTATTAAGATAGCCTGATATCAGTTTATATACCAAAGACACTTTGCCCCAGATTCAGCAGATACTTCAAGCTATCAAATGAAAAATATTTACTAATTTTTCTGGTCTTGTTTGTTAAATATTACAAAAATATTTAACAAAGATGATCTTTAGGAGCTTTATAATGGCGTTATTGAACTATTGACATTGTTTACATCAATCATATGGCTTTAGGACATAGAAAGTCTTTAGTGTAAGTAAGCTGTTCTTGACCTTTGACCTCATCTAGAAAACAAAATCATCTCTTTGAAAGTCAAGTTTAGCAACCATTAATTTAAAGAATTAATGGTTGCTAAGCTTTCTGCATGGAGTTTGCATGTTCTCCCTGTGCATGCGCAGGTTCTCTCCGGGTACTCCGGTTTCCTCCCACAGTCCAAAAACATGACTGTCAAGTTAATTGGTTTCTCTAAATTCTCCCTAGGTGTGAGTGTGTGTGTGCATGGTTGTTTGTCTCTGTGTTGCCCTGCGACAGACTGGCGACCTGTCCAGGGTGTACCCCGCCTCTCGCCCAAAACTTTCGCTGGAGATAGGCACCAGCACCCCTCCCAAACCTACTAGGGACAAGGGTGTACAGAAAATGGATGGATGTATGAAGTTTAGTGCTAAAGAACCACCATTATCCAGTCAGAGCTTTAAAAAATCAGATGAATAATCAGCAACAAAATTAGGAACGATCCAAAAAACAGCGGTTTCCTTAATAATCCGTGTAATAACTCTCCCAGACTCAACCAGTCTTTTAAAAGCTATAAGGATAAAACATATATAGGGAAGGTACATATCAAGTACAATAACAACTGAGAAAAGAAAGAAAAACATACAGCTACCAGCAGCCTGTTACACTGACACCCCTCTGGAGTTTTCCAAAGGTGTCAGGTACTCTGCGTTACGGCCAACACTGAGACACTGCCAAGAAAATAATGAGAGCTATGATTTGGCTCAGATGAACCTGAAGTCAATTGGAAGATTCAAGGTACGGGCTGACATATAAAAGATGTTTTCTTCTCTGCTGGTCTACTTTCCTCACTAATTAGTCTTTTAGTGTCTGTAGTTTACGTTAATGATAGATTGACATGTTTTCTTCTCTCATATCCTTCATCACGAGTTCAGACCAGACTAGGGGACAGGGAGCTTTTGTCCAAACGAACACAAACAGCTAACCAGTCAAATGAGGAAATAACACCCTGAGATAGAGGCAGATTCTGATTGCCCTACATCAATCTGCAGAACTTGGGTTGAGTTGGATGTAATGAGCAAACTGTCCTGAAGTAAAATAACTCAATGAGAAGAACTTTCTGAAAAGTTCTGAAATCTGAAAAGAGCATTTCAGGAATTTTACTTATAATGTTTGTAGCAGAAAGGTTCAGGAATCTTTAGGAACTTGGTGAATTGTTTTTATTACGTTTCAGAAGGTTTACATTTTATTTTTCATTTTCTCACATGCTGTAGGAATGGATCTCATTATAAGCAAAATGTGGGAAATTTGTGAGAAAATGGATTATCTTCTTTGCAGTTGATATTCACCATAAACTAAAGATAAAGGAACGTTAAGATAATCAATTTGAGATTTGTTAATCAAGTCCGAATCGTCCACATCTGCATTAGAAGCATCAGAAAAATAAATTTTTCTTACTCCCATCCCTATAAACAATTTAGTCATCTTTTATCATTGACATTTTACTCAACTAAACCAATATGTCAGTGATATATTGGATGGAAGCGCTGAATATGCCCTCTTAAATTTGAAATTCTTTTGTCACTCCCCTACTATTGTAAAGGTCACAGTGTGAGAACAACGAGCCCAAACAGCTTTGGGGACTGAACTGAAATTAATTATGTCTAGACTTTTTAATTAGAATACAGCCTCCAACAAAACAACCAAAAATAACCGATGAACACAAAAAAACAGCTAAAGAAAAGCAGTATTTATGGATGAGCTTTATTTTTAATTTAGAGAATGTCTATCTAATGTAAATCCAGGCATTAATTGGCAACGTACTGGAAAACCCTGCAAACCAGTAAAGGAGGCCAGTGATCAGCCAGTTTTCTACATTGTTTTTAACAAGCTTCGTTTAAATGCATCAACATCAGAAAGACAACTAAGCAAAACTGGGTTGGAGTTGGAGACACTCTTTACTGTAGTCGCTGTAAAGCTTTCACGAGCATAGCACAGGACTGGGCGGGTCAGCGAGACAATCGATTCAGACGGCTGCTGCATTAAAAGACAGGCTTCTGCATTGCAGATGGCACATCTGTATACTATTACAAAAACCTACAGCACAGAGCGGAGGACATCATAATGGATAACAATGTGCACATGCCAGGCAGAAACACAACTACCTCAAATTCATACGAGAGAAGCAAGCGAACAAAAGAAACATGTCTGCACACACACTCACATGTGTGCTCATGCTGTGACATCAATCCCAGCTCATCTTCCATAAAAAGCTATAAGAGTTCTCCATATTGAACCTCCTGGGTCTGCTGCAGCTGACATATGAAAGGCACGCTGAATAATTGATCACAGCCTTCCTGATTGGTCCACACGCTCGCATGGTACATATGACCTACTGCGTGCATCATCGCCAGGCAGCGGACAACACCGGCAGCAGAAAATAAAATCATTCGTGACCTCGACGAGGCCCAAACTGGTTGAGTCACCTTGTGAGCAGAATCTCAATGAGATTCCCACCACACAGATTAAAAGCCACAGAGCAAAGGATTCAACAAAAGATCTCAGGCGATGAAATTTCTTTCAGTCGGCTTGGATCGCACTGATTGGCTAAGAAGTAGCAGTGGGATCTCATTAGGATCTAACACAATCATAGATGTTCATTAATGGTGAAGAAGACTGCCAGGAACATAACAGTGGTGGAAATGTCTCTTCATTATAATCACTATGATTTCTCTCTGACTGACTTCCTTTTCTCAGAAAAATGCAAATAATTATAAGAGATTTTGAATAAATTAATTGATATAGTTTATTTAAACTGCTTTAAGGGAGTTGTGTTTTTCAGTCTGTCTGGCCTTGGAAACATAAGTGGAAACCACAGTAACAGCAGTAAGTTTTTATCATATATTTATTTCGAATAAGCCTACTTGAAACATTTTATAAAGTCTTCTTCATTTCTTCTAATGAAGACTTAAGTTTTTAGGTTTCTAGGAACCAGTTCTGCAATTCAGGATTGTCTGTTTCCCTCAGGAATAAACATAACATGAGGTAAGTAATACACTTCTTTCAGCCACATTCTGGGTGAAGACCTGTGTTTATTTTGCCACCACCAGGATGGTACGGGAGAGAAAAAAAAAGTATCCAAAGCTCACCATTAGAGAAATGCATCAAAGACCAAGTCTCCATACTAAGCATTATACACTATACACATTCCACGCTGTTGTTCAGTCATGTTGACGGAAAATAAAAAAACATGCGGAATTCAAAATGTCATGGAACAGTGTCACTTTACTGGAACAGTGTGCTTAGCTGAATGAGATCAAGAATCAGCTTTTCAGCAACAAACACTTCAGGTGGATTTGAAGAAAAACTTAAAAACAACTGTCAAAAAGCATCATAAGTTTAGTGAAGATGATCTCCTATTGGTTAAAGGCTACAGTGCAGTCAATAGATTCCAAGGATGGAAATTCCACATTTTCAAGTTGGAATAATTAAAAGAATTAAAAGAAAACGTCCTTTAACTTTTAGTTGGAAAGTTTGAGAATTCTCCCCAGGCCAAATGTCAAAATCCAACATGGCAGATACAACTTGGTGATAAACAGTAAAAACAGATAATTTGTACTAATTGGTTTCTCATGAAACTCTGCATAACACAGCAATATGCAGCTTTCTATACAGAACTTGTTACAGTTTTTGAGAGTAAATAAAGTGGAGTAGAAACATCTTATTAGCTTGTATTTCTAGTTAGCCACATGGAGACACCACTAGTTGTTCCTGGCTCACTGTTCTCCACTTCAGGTTGTTCTGGAAAGTTTACTTCCCTGCACTTCTCTTTGGAGAGTTTTCTGATGAACCAATGATCAATATGCTTAAACATTTTTTTCTTTTTTTTACCCACTGGTCCTTAATAGCTCTAAATCAGTTAAACAGTTTGCATTAACCTTGGAAACCAACTTTTCTTTGGAACACTAACAAATGTCTGAATTTCAATGATAACTGCTCACAGACGTTCAGACAAATGTCTAAAAAGGTACTGGTAAAGCATTTTAAGAACCATTCAGGCTAGTAAAAACTGTGATGAAATGGATCAGTATTTTGACATGTAAAAAAGTACACTTGTAGTTTAAGGAGTTTTATGTGGGATTTTATTAAATATTTCTATTAAATCTATTAAATGGCGCAAGGGAATAAAAAAAGCTTATTTAGTATTTTGTTTTTGTAATTGTGCCACATACTAAGTGCTTTTATTTTTATTTTCTAAAAATCATTGAATGTCCTAATCAGTAAAACATTCATTCTGTTGTGTAAAGATGTAATTATTTTTGTTCTAAAACCTAGAAGAAGAAAAAAAATTTGGTTCTTTAACTTTTAAAAAGTGTTAGACTTTGGAAAGCTTGTCATGTTTTATTTTTCCAAAGGCCCATTAACTTATGCAGCAATAAGCAAATTTAGTGTTTCCTTGGATTTGGAAAAGTTTCTGACGCCTCATTTAGATCAAACAGGCAAATATCTGTACAATAACTGTGGAACTGGTAAGTTTGTTGAGTTATTTTTCTAAATGTGGATTTTTTTTAATTATTATTTTTACAAATGTACCCAAATTACATGATTTAGATTTTTGGTTGCCGTTTTCCAGTGTGATTTGTTTTAAATAATTTACACACTTTCATCAGTGGTGCAGTAAATGCAGCAACACTATAAATTCTATGGCTCCACTGGATGTAAAATAAGACTTTTTTTTCCTGTTATTACAAGGCACAGAAAGACAAAGAGCAGCCAGAGTGAGCACAGCTAGGACAAAGTCACGACCATGAGATGAATTCCTCAGATCCTTGCACACATGGTTTATTTTTAGACTTACAGTAGGTGATGGTACATGGAAAAAGCAGCAGCGACTGCTTTCATTCCACAAAATCTAATCTACCGTAAGATTCAACTGTATATGTATAGATATATGGAACCATGTATGTGTAATCAGCTGAAAGATCACAACTGTGACTTGGCAATTTGTCCAAGCTCTTTGTTCTAATTGGTCCTGACTGCCAGACAAGTGACAACCAGGCCAGCAGGTGTATTTTTAGCCGCTCTTCTCCACAAACCAACAGAGCCAAGAGCGAAAAAGCAGGGAGACTGAGGTTTAAACGTGCCTTGTGGTCTCTCCTGACTACATCTGATTACATTATGTAAAGCAGCGCATCCTGAGTTCAAAGAGCAGAGAAACAGAGCAGCAGGAGTCCGGGAATGACTAATGGAAAAGACTGTGAGCGCTGTAACCAAGACATTAGTGTTTCCAAGTGGCAATAAAACACCAACTCACCTTCTGTAGACTGGTCGGATTCAGCTGGGTTTTGTCTATAATTTTCACCGCTACCTATACGAAGAAAGAAAGAAGGAGAAAAAGATAAGCTAATTAATAAGATTAAAACAAATCCTGGTTTTTTTGGGGGGGGTTTGTGTAAAAGAAAATTTGGTTCTACATAGTATGAATATTCTGTCAGCACACACAAAAAGCAGAATACATACACCAGACTAATGTAGGTGAGCTATACATGTACAGCAGTCAGGTCAGTGCAGCGATTGACTGCTGGCAGCAGGCTGATCTCTCCATCGCCATAATCACCCCAAAGTGCACAGCGAAACAGACACGCTCTCCTCACTTTCTCAGAGCTCAGCAGCTTTCATAAACCACAAGCTGAGCAATACTGCAGAGTCACCGGCGAGCCCACACAATATGCTGATAAGAGATTGACGGAGCACTTTCAACAATCTGATGCGATTACGCTCGAGTGCTTGTGAAATGCATACAAGCCTATTGTCCATGAACAAAAAACAACTACTTAAAGTGTTTTTTTCCTCTACCACAAAGAGCTAAGTGTCAAAATTGTTATGAATAGCGGCAGTTTTGTGGTCCAACCACAGACAATTAGGCTAAAATCAATTTTAGCCATGTCTCAGGGTAAAGGTAATGCAGTGGTGATCTGTTGGATAATGTTGGGTGCTTAGAGGCGACAGAGGTTGATGGTCTTTATTGGCCTCCCACATTTTTGCAGTTGAAAAAAATAAATAAATAAATTTCATCTTTATAAAGAGATATCTGAAAATTAACTGTTACGACTTTGACAACCCCAGTCGTAACATAACATACTAAAACTCTTGGAAAGGGCAAGAGTTGAAACTGTTACATTTATGTTTTTATATATGATTGATAACTTTCAATGTTTAAAAAAAAACTTGCGTGTTTGGTCCTCAGGGGCCAGAGTTCTGCATGTTTTCTCTGGTTTCCATGGTTTAGCACACAGGGATCAATTAGTTGAATTACCTGCTAAGCTATTAAATTCTGCAGGAGACTGCTAACGACCCATTCACATAAATCAGGTGTTCAGGCAGGGAAAGCTCCAACATGTGCAGGATTCCAGAAGAATTGAACTGAACAGCACTACTTCAAAAAGAGCAAAGATTGAGGATTATTTATTACTCTATTTTTCATTTCTTAAAAAAATTCCAAACAGCTCTAGTCATCATTTTTAATATTTCTCCTTTTCCACCAGCTTTTGTGTACATCTGACTGTACACAAAAGTAATGAACTGATGCTATTCAGAACTCAATAAAATCAGACAGCATATGCATTATGCTTTACTAATGAATTGAAGCAAGTAGGTAAGAGGTTACAGTGTTTATTTTTTATTAAAGTGGTGTTCCTTTTTATGGATAATGTGCAATTTTGGTTTAAATCGGATGTTTAGACTACTAGAGCAAATGTTTGTATTTAAAAGTACACTACCACAATTAATTTATAACCCTTCATAATGCTGTGCAGATGCATGTGTTCTTCCTGTTAAGAGAAAGTGGTTCCTCTCCACTGTCACTCTTTGCTTGCTCAGGATCAAAGTCAAAGAATTGATGCGATCTGCTGGGATTCTTCAGATAATTTTTTACCAGTCGACTTAATTGGGCTCCACTGTAAAAAAAAAAAATTAACTGTATAAAATTAGACCCAAATGTGATTATCCGACTGTAAAGGAATGAATTAGATGAATTTGAATTCAAAAGATTGCATTCTATATCACTGATATGAATCAGACCTGTTCATTTTGTGAAATGTGCTGATTTTGTGAACTGGCAATTAATAAACATAATGAATTAAAATTGAAGTAAACTTTTCTCATCTTCAAATAAAAATACCATACAAACGACAGCACAGGTTTGTTTCTTCTATTGCATGTTTTCTGGGGATAGAGGTTCTCCTTTTTCAGGTCATTGTTTGAAATTAAAAAGCTCAATTGTAAGAAGACAAACTGCTTCTAGAGATAGTATGACAGCCATAATTACAATTTTTAATGACTTTAACTGGGGCCTTCTGAGAGCCTAATATGCATGCTTCAATGGGTGCAGATTGCGTCTCATACCCCAAGCAGCACATTAAGGGGGGAAAAAACCAGCAAGCAAAATGCTGAGTCATGGCACAGAGAATGCAGGTTATTCATCACAAACAGGGTTTCCCCAAGACCAGCGCCGAGATTCAATTTCATCAAACGCCTGAAGCTACACCCTATAATGACACCGATGAGGAGCTGGTGAACAAAACACAGACCTGCAGAGGCAGAAAGAGAGCAAAGGCTCACAGAGTAAAGAAACAAAGTGTGCAGGTGGACTATTTGCAGCTCATCTTAGGTGGGCAGGTATTCTCTGAGACTTTCAACTTCCCGCGAACCGTGTTAAGAGTTTAAATGCTGGCCTGTTGAATGTTAAAAATGATCCTCTCCCTCTCATTCTGGCAATTTTCACTTTGCAGGAGATATTTTCGTTGTTACACAATGTTCTGATATAATCCTTTTAATCTCATTTGACAATGACGTGGATGGATGACACAAAGTTTGCATTAAACGTGCTGCATCCGTCTGCTCACGCCAATGGTCTGGGGGTGAATAATTCAACTCCACAGCGACAGAAGGCCAGTGTGCATCTCTGTTAATTATGCAGATCGTTTGTAACTCAGCGGCCATATGCTCTGCGCCGTATGCCGGCCCCGTCATCGTGCACGCATCTAAAACGTGTGCAGAGTCAAGCGGAAGACGTAGAGGGAAAATTTTGTTGTGTCACCACTTAAGTGTTGAAGGCACCTCAAATGGTGTGCTGCGCCTATTTTCCTCTGAGCTCTTGCTACACAAGCACTGGTGCATGATTTAGGACACAGTTACACAATGAAAAGATCAGCATCCCTGCTACTAAAAAGAGACAGCAGTATTTTAAATCAATATTAGCGTTACAACACATCAAATGCACAAGAAGCACATAATGTTTCTTACTCTTAGCTGTAGATCAAAGCAGATTATGAATAATGAATGCAAGCTTCTCCTGCAAATATAATATTGATTTTAGCTCCTCCATATTGACATGAACTCCTGCAATTCTGCGTGCTTGTTTGCAAATCTCCACTCACTTAAGTTGCTCTGTGTGCTGTATGTGAGAAATCTGAGATTCTAAACAGCAGAGATTTAAACATTAAGTGTTTTAAAAACTATGCTACAGTAGTGCCCTTAAATAAAGTTAACAGACAGAAAAAATGCATAAACCCATTTCAATATGGATCTCTATAATTTTTTGCTGTGGTTGCACAAGAATTCAAAATTCAAAAGAAAAGCTAAATATTTACTGTGTCTGCAGATGTTTCCATATGTTTAGTTTGCAATAAACTGAACATGGATAGCAGTTAAATAAACAGCATAATCATGCAGAAGTATGAAAGACTGATACGTTTTTAACTGTTTGTAGCCAAATTTGCATCTTGTGCTTATCTATTTATATATGACAGGACAGGAAGTGTTTAGTGGTTGGAGCAAATGTTTCATTTTTTATCTGCGAGTTAATATCTTCTCCCTGAGGAAGCAAGTCCTGGCAAAAAAATATGGAAACAAGTCTTCAAGTATGTTCAGTCGCCTGTAAAAAAAACAAAAAAACAAATACCTGCATGGGTCTAATTAGGCAAATGAGTTTAACACTCAAACAGAGTTCTGAAAGACAGCAGCAAGCTATGGCACCTGGCCTCAGAAAGAGAGGGGCAGAATAACTGTGGACTGGTATTCTGAAGGCAGTTTTTTTTCCCCTTCTTCAATCGTTCCTGAAAGATCTGACAGATAAAAAGTTTAGTGGCAGATCTGCACAGTGCGGCAGCCACATTGATAGCTACCTGCATCATGATGTCCATTCACAATTCAGAACAGAACAAGGAAACGGGTTAAGATTAAACTACAAAACAATTTAACATTTACTGCAGAATCAGGAATATTTTGAAGAAAATTACACACAATTGCACAGCGCTCAACCAGGCTCCCTCTGCCGCAGATTTTAGTTTTGTTTACTTTTATGCTTCCTGGTTTGGTAAACGCAATCTGATGGAGGTGGTCATCGCTACAGATAAGCTAACAAATATGTCGTCCAATAAATTAGGCCAATACTTGAAAATTCTTTAAGCAAACATCAATATTTTAGCAGACGCTAGTGAGGAACTAATCTCTGCAGCTTTTGATCAGCCGTAGCTTAGTGAGCAATAAGTTAAGCACGAAGTGTCAGAGCAAGCAGCGCTAATGTTATCATCCGTTCTGGAGAATCTGCTTCTTTCACAGACAGTGTGCAGAGCAGATCTGTAAACATGATGCAAGTGAGTCACCTGAAATATCTCTATCACCAGATCTCTAGAGGCACAGAAGGAGAGAGAAGCTGCTGTTTCTGCCAGCTCACATTATCTTGTTAGTGCATGGACGCTTCATGCCAAGGAAACTGTCAAAAATCTGATCAGATGTCAAAAAAAGTGGTAGATCAGGAAAAAAAAGCATAAGGTCATAAATAAATAAAATAACGAGTCTAAATACGTATCAACTATCTGATTTTTTAAAATGTTATCTCAGTTCCCATCAACCCAAACTGTCCTTAGTCTACTCTTTTTTTTTTTGGCTTCCATCAAGATGGTCCTACTACTCTCTGTGAGCTCTACAATCTCAGGCACTAAAATCTACACATAAGTGTGGGCATCATAGGCAGTCAGAGTCCAGGTGGGATGTAAATGCATCACACTTGAAATATAAGAATCTAAATGTTCCGATTGCTTTCAGACTGCAATAATGCACATGCTGATAGCAGCTCAAATTGGACAAGACAAACAGTAAATTAGTGTAGTTAACATCTTAATCAGTTCCAAACATCTAAAACAAGCTCACAACCTGCAATAATCCAACTGTTTGTCTAGATACATTTTAAGTTGCAGTTCAACTTAAAATGTAGCTGGTAGGCCATTGCTTCAATAAGATTGCATCAGTTTTTACGGGCTCTGTTCTTTCCATCTATTCTCCCTCCAACTCTTGTCCATGTCTTTGCATTTTGATGAGCCAGCAAAGCCCTTCACACACACAAACCGGAGCATGACCTTCTCCTCCAGCACCAGGTGTCACATACGCAAGCTGCTTGTTTAGCATTAGCATTAAAAGCCACAAAGCCGACAAACTTGTACCCATTAGACCTGAGAGACCAGCCGTGTTTTTAATACTCTGATAAAACCTCGGATTTCATGAAACTGAGAATATTAAAGGATGCAAATGGCAAAGATGCCAACATGAGAGCATCTATGAGTTACATAGAAGGTGTAATTACAAACACACACCATCACCCTGGCAGGTTAGCACTGTGAAAGCCTGCCTTTGTTTGTGAAAGGAAAATAGATGTGCATCATAATAAGTTGAGCAATAAGATCAATAATACAAAGAAAAATGTGTACCTCATCTTTATTTAACATACATCTAAATTTACAAGATCTACTTGGTGGTTTTTTTTCCCCATGTGTTTTTGAATTGGAAGTCTGAAAATCTATCTGAGGCTCAAATTGATTTGGAAAAATTTAAAACAACCATACAACGCCTTGCAAAAATATTCACATCCCTTAAACATTTTCATACATTACAACCACACACAGCATAAATGTTCGGGGTTTTATGTAATAAAGCAACACAAACCAGTTCAGAATTAGATGACATGGAAATAAATTTTTGGCAGGTTTTAAATAAATAAAAAAACTGAATAGTGTGGAGATGCATTACCATATAGCTGCAGTGTGTAAATTTGTCTCACCTCTCTCCCAGTCAGAATGTGCCTTGCTAGCTTCACTTTGGCAAAGTTCCCCTTTCCTATGGTCTTAAGAAGGCGGTAGTTGCCGATATGAGGCTGCTCGTCTGTGGAGGTGAAAGAGTTGCGACATCGTGGCAGGCTGTGACGACTCGCAGACTTTGTTGGGGGAGCTGGAGGCTCAACAAAGCCGTCCACCGACGAGTGCTGCAAGGAAGGCACACATGGAGATTAACAAAATCACTCTGCAACTTCATCTTAAAGCAACTTGGGTTCACAAATCATAAGCAAAGAAAACTTGAAACAATTGTTTGTACAGCTGTCAAAAGGAGGACAGACCAGGCACCTCTTTATTTGTAAATTCAAAAGCAAATATTCTGGTATCTATAGTATCACTGGGGTTGCTGTAGACTTGCAAATATTAATATAATATAAGTAGTTCTCATCATGGATACAAACCTCCACAGTGGAAAAAAAGTCATGAATACAGAAAGTGGACAAAGGTGTGTATCAGGTATTACTTTCATTCCTAGAGATATCTGTAATACCATTTGCAAAATACCAGCTCTCATGTTAACTGAAAAGTAGAAATACTGGCTAAGGGCTCCTGAACACGCTCAATGTCTGAAACATCAATAGTAAACTCTGTATAGTCAGTTTGAAAAGTACTTAGTGTCACAGCCTCTGAACACTTTGTGTTGGACTCTGCACATCCTTGATTGGGAGATTTCCCCGCATTCTTCCTGCACTGCTTGTTGGAGCTTCACCTATCCTAAAGGACGAGTCCCTACAGGGGTAAAAACTTATGGCTTTCGAAAACTGCCAGCTTCTATTTTCAAATAACTTGTAGGTGTTTTGACAGCAAATTGTCTGCTTCTGTATTTGCTTTGTATTTTACATTCAAACTGGAAGTAAAAGGCTTGAGATTAACAGAGGGATCAGCTGATGACCAGAAATGTTCAGTGAGAAAGAGAGAGAGCAAGACGTCAGTAGATAACAGGAAGGCTGAACAGTGCAGCAAAGGTAATCTGTTTGATCATTTCAAGCTAACATCTGACATGGAAATTGCTGGAGTTGGAAATGTTTTGGAAATATCAGAGTTAATCTACAGTGTGCAAAAGAAACAGTCTCATGTTTTTATGATAGTCATGCAACTACTCAATTGCAAAATAATTTTGCCTCTAAAAATAGTTGCCATGCTAGAAACATTACAGTTCTTAAAGAGAAATCAGAATCATTTTGGTGATGGGGGTTCAGAGGTTTAGAGAAGTCTGTGATCTGAAATCAACAACAAAACTATGATTGTTCCATCTCTACAAAAGATAATTTGTGTGACTTTCCTCATCACAAGCACAATGTATGATCAATTCATACTTCACAGGAGGATATGTGCTTGTTCCATGAAAATGTGTGTTTTACTTCCAGTTTGAACGTAAACAAATGCCCCAGAGCATTTGTTTTACCAGCAAAGCATTTCTGGTTAATTTATTCAGAAACATGTGATTCAGATTTTAGCTATCAAAGGTACACAAAGGGTTTTCTTCATAAAAGAATGATGCACCAGAATACCTCAAGTCGTCCTGGAAACTTTCTAGAATACAACATACCTTCTGCAAAGTCAACTGTGGCTTCATACATGCATTTCTAGCTGCACTAAACTTATAACTTTAACCTCTACTATTGCTGGCCACACGACAATATTTCCTCTTAGTGCCTGAAAATATGCTTTTAAAGTAAAAAGTATATAGTGTTTATAAAGCATATTTCACAAAAATGCTCACAGAAGCTAAAAACACTGAACACAGGGACATCCAAAATAGGACACAAAAATCTAAACACAAAAAGCATGAGATGCTAAAAACAACCATAAATCTGACTAAAAAATCTTCTTAACTCCTCCTACTTTGTAAAAAACGTGAATATGCATCCCAATTCAACTAACTAAAAGGCTAAAGGCTAATGAAGGCAAAACATCTCCACTGAAGTTATTTTGTGGTTACTTATTCTGAAAATTAAAAAATTGCACTAATAGGTAATGTCAACCACAAGCTAGGTGAATAAAGATGCTAAATTCAAACAATAAACTATGTGAGGGATTTTTGGTCGAGTTTCAATAGTTTTTTTTTTTAATCCTAGCACTTTCTCAGAGTATTTAATTGTTAACACTATGAAGGAGGAAACCAGTCCAGTCCCTTCCAAACATAAACACATAATTACCCACAAAGCAGGATTCAATATCAGAGGAGACAGATAACTTATGACAACATCTACAAAATGTGTAGCACAGAGCCACAACTTTAGCATGATTTGAAGGTGAACAGCTTGTTGTGAATGCAGCACCGGTGCAGGCCTGGCGCAGTCTCCTCTGGTCTGCCTCCTCTCCTCCACAACAGCTGCTGATGTCAGTCCAGGTCAAAGATCCCATGATCCTCTGCTCCAGAGCACCACACCCCGCCGGAGAATAAAGCCTCGGTCGGGTTACCCAGGCGCCCGTGTTCCTGTTTCACTGGGGAAATGCTACACCCTGCAGGGTGTGTGCATCACCTCTGCCAGCCTCCATCCTGACAAAGTCAGGTCTACGAGGCAGGCTCACATTTGCAGGTTTTGCAGTAAAAAACAGTCGGGGGAAACTTTTGATAGGATGCCAGGAAAGGTCCACGCTCTCGCTTCACACAAACATTTTGCAAGTAGGACTGTACATAAAGTAACAAAATAAAAATTAAACAATAAAAAACCATACATATACAGTGAAGTGACTTTGAGTTCTCGTGTTCAAATACTGTACAAATGTTGTCTCTTGTCCCTGGCCAATGACATCCTGTCCTCAGGGAGGCCGTACAAAAGAAACAACACACATCCTAAGAAGCACATACACAGACACAAGAGGAGAGAGAGAGAGGGCTCTTTATTGCTGGTCTAAAAGCCACTCACCTTACTCTAAGTAATGGAGTCTTATGCAATGCAGTTTAGCTGCTATTTTGCCCTACAGGGCTCGGAGCTGGGCTTGTATGGGTGCAGAGTCGCCCGGCTGACTCCTTCCAGCGATGGTGAGATGGGGCTTTAATAGCCACCTAGTAATCTATGTCTGTGGGAGCAGCTTTTTCCAGACATTTACATTAGCTGCTGATGCATTACGGAAGATTAACCGTGCTCAGCAATGCATCTAATAATGGTCTGAGAGGGAATGTAAAGGAAGTTTTGTTAAGCTATGTATCTATACTGCTGAAGGAAAAATACTTTCCTTATTTGTTTTTAAGTTCATGACGCTCAAAATACATCTATTCTGAAAGAGAGATGAATAAAGTCTCTAGCTGTTGACAGACAATGGTCTTTTTCAGCTTTTCTAACTTTTTTCTGATCTAAGAAAGCACAATACATAAGCCCTAAGAGATCCTGCTGACAACAACACTCTTCGGTGTGGATGGTGTTACCAAGTGAAAAAGACTTGAGCTTTTTCCAGCATCAGCCATCAGTTTAAATCAAAAGAACCTCACAAGGTGTAAGAAGGTTTTTAAATGAGCTCTGGAAAACCATTCAGGCTGACAGAGAGCAAGACTTCAGCCGATAACAGGAAGGCCAAACAGCTGGCAGTAAATGTGATCAGTTTGATCATTTTAGGGTACCTACCTCATTCTGTCCTTGAATACGTTTGGATTTAAGAAGTCTAAAGCCTTTAGGAAAATATGAGGTAAAGTTGGGTCCTTCATTGTTTGTAATGGGGCGACCAACTCCAGTCTTCAACAGCCAGTGTTCTGCATGGCAGAATTGCCTCCTCAGCATGCTGATCAGCCACTGATTTGATTTAGGAGCATTGGACCCAGGAAACATCTTAACATGCATTAGCTCTTGAAGACTGTAGTTGCTCTAGGTGCTGTTTTGTAATGCTGGCTACAAAGTCAAACCCTATAAAATGGTCCCGCTACTAATCTAAATGATTTTTGACCACAGGCATTCTTCTAAATATGTCAAAATTAGTATTGACAGATACAAAAAATAAATAAATAAACAGGCTGCAAAATTTATATAAGTTCACCACTATAAGACATAAACCAGTGTTCTTAAATTAATTATTAAGTGACCTGTCCTTTTAAGCAACTCATTCCAGTGATTTCCAGTCAGTGTCAACAACATGGCAAGCGGAGGCTTCGGTTTCCAGGAAGCATCAGAGGAACCCTCATGTGTCACAGCCAGTGTCAGCAAACACGGCTCAGTCCTCATCGGAGATCATCTCAAAAGATCCATTATATTAAAGAGCTGTGATCAGGATGAGGGGAAATAAACAGGAATGCCCGTTCATAAACATTCCCTCACACTGGGAGGTCTCTCGTGATTTCAGTGATGTCTCTTAATAAAAGCCTGTCTGTAACTCTCCCTCCTCCTCCTCTACACTGAGTGTGCAGTTACAAAAGGGCCCAATGGGTGATGGATGTCACATTGCGATGCTACCAAACGCTGCAACTGAAAAGTAGGGCAACAACCTCCCCCCGTTCACCGACACATACTGACTTTGAGGAACAGAAAATTCCCACAGCTGCACGAGGGGAGCGAATAAATATCCCTCAAAGGACACAGAGACAATATTTCATTCTTTTTATTAAGCACCAATGCTTCGCTTCTGCCTTAAAGCTTCACTGACGCAGTGCGTTGTTTAGGGCTATTGTGCTTGAGAAACTAGGACAAACATAACAGAGCTTCACCTTTATTCTAGGCTGGTTAACTTGAGCTTTGTGCTTTTATTCCCAACAAGGGGAAAGGAAGAAGAAAAAAAAACAACAACCAAGTGCTCATTGGTGGTGTCGCTGTGCAACACTGAAGCCTCCAGAAGCCATTAACCATAGCGCTCCACAATAAATTAAAAAGACAAAAAAAAAAAGACACCCTATTCCCGAACACCATTGTTCGGGCTCCCTGTCTTCTGTATTCCTATGTCTGGGTAAAAGAAAGACACTTACATTCTCGGTGTCACGCTCGTTCAGTGTGGGCAATGGCGTTCTGGTCGACATCTTGTGAGGCTCGCAGGCCGCTCAGCGATGCAGCAGGCTGGGCAGAGCAGAGCAGACACGGCGCGGTGCCTTGGTCCCCTTCTCTACATCCCCTTTTAGCGGGCCATTTACCGCAACATGTCGCGGACGGACGGACCTCGGCGGACGCGTCGGATTTCCTTATCGGCTTTGTGCACTTCCCCTTCAGGTGGACTAGTGTCAGACAGGAAAGGAGGAAAAAGAGAGAGACCGACAGAAAGGGAAGAGGAGGAGGGGGGACAGGCCAGGAAGATGCGTCGGTTTGGACGGCTCTGCGCAGCTCATCTCAAACCTCCCACCAGGAAGGATGGATGATCCCTCTCTCTGCCTCTCTCTCTCTGTGTCTCTCATACACACATTCCCTTTGTTTGCTCCTCATTCAAGTCACCAGAAAACAGTTAAGTGCTCTTTCTGAACAGCGTCTGTCTCATTTAGAGCAGATAAACTGCTTCTCGCAAACTGCTTTTTGATCCCGAAATGATTCCTGGAAATTATTATTGTACCCTGTCGGCATAACAAAAACAGCAGTATCTATATATATATATAAAAAGACTGCTATTTCATACTTCTTTCTGTGATTTGGCTTGATGTTTTCTATTTTCATTATCATTCAAGAACTCTTAATTAGGTGTCTGAACGTGTATCCAGAGAGGCCTAATTCAGGGATAAAGCTTAATTCACTATAAAGTGAGCAGATTTTGCCACCTGTTGGTCTACCCCTGCATTGCACCCTGCTTTGTTCATCTGCCTGCGAATAAAAAAGTGACATTTATGAGTGAACAAACAGCAAAACAGATCCGTTATCCACTTCCAGACGAGAGACGTTCTTTTATTTTATCAATGAAGTGGTCACATGTCGTTTTCTGGGTGTGGTTATGCTGCTGTGCATCCATCTGTGTTGTCACTATCTGTCCACTAGGTGTCAGGCTGCTGACGCACATGTGGACGCTAGTTTAAAGGGACCGCTCAGCGTTTCTTAAAAAGATGTTACTATAGTATGAACATCTATCTATCTATCTATCTATCTATCTATCTATCTATCTATCTATCTATCTATCTATCTATCTATCTATCTATCTATCTCGTTAGAAAATATGTAAAATGTAAATCTATCATGGCTGAAGTAACAACCGTTTGTTTTAATAGCCAATATAAGAAGTAACTGACAAAAGAAAACAATTTAAATTACTTTTACTTATGATTAAATCTGAAATTGTAAATATGTATAATATTAAAGGCATTAGAGTTAGACAAATAAACAAAGCAGATGTGATAAATTATAAATAAAACTATATTACTAAATTAAAATAAAAAACAATCTGATAGGAAATATCTTTCCTAGCAAGAGTTTATAGAAATGCACTGAAGTTGTTTACAAACCCCCAATTTTTTTCTGCATGATTGAGATTGTTACCACTCCCAGTATTTTTATTCTTTATTCACCAGCCTCCCTCAATAAATGCAGGATTCTAGTGTTCTTCAAAGAATTATTGGTAGACTGTTTAGCAGCACAGTTGCAGTATTGAATGTCGCTGTTGTAGTAAAGTAACCTGAAGGATTACTTTCTGTAGGGCTCTTACTTCATGCAGTAAAAAACTAAAAGCCAAAAAGATTATGATGCGCTTAAATTGAATGATTATTCATGATGACTTCTTCAATTTTCACTTAAAAATTTTGTTCACTGTATTTTCTCTTAAGTTTCTGAAGTTTTTTTTAATTATTCTTCCTCTTTGCTTTTGGTCTCTAAGAGTTGTATATCAAATTTAGTAATTGATAATAAATCACACCACAGAAACCCAACTTGTGGTACTTGTAGCACAGTTTGAAAACCATGCTGTAAAAATCTAAAAAGTTTGTACTTTATCTACTATAGGTAATACTGTTGGCATCTTTCTTTAGTATAAATCAAGTTTATTTGATCCTAAAGGTTGAATCCAATGGGTAGTCCAAGACAGGGCCAATACCAAGGCAGATTGTTCTGATCTAAACAAATCTCCATAGTGGTTAAAGAAAAGTCAGTTTTACAAACCTTTAATCCAATCTTCATGTTGGCATTGGGCAGTTATTTACACAGCTTTCAATGATGATTTACCAGTAAATACAGATTGGAGGGGGTGCGTTACAAATAAGCTTTTTCTGTGAAACACCTACTGAGCTAGCATTCCTGGTCAGAGTAATTGCTATAGAAAGCACTTAAGAAGCAAAAGGTTGTTGGTTTAAATGAACCATATTTTTTTTACTTTTATGCTCTTTTCCACTAGGTATCTACTCTAACCAGCAATATTCTGTTTATTGTTTATTTCACCTAAGAGGATCAAAGATGCCACGCAGCCTTTGACCTCTATTTCCTGGTAAATAATTATCAGGTTCTGGTAAATAACCACATGTTTGTAATATTATGTTTGCACAAACTGTTATAACAAGTTTAGGTCTGAAGCTGGGAGATATTCACTGTGGTCTTGGCGTTTCCTCACTCGCTATTTGCCTTAGTCTCTGGGTGGATTTAATCTCATTTTATATTAAATGACCACGCCAAGAAAATTATCTACTGCTGGTGAGACAGTTGCAGCTTACCCAACATATTTACCCTGGACTTTCCCTTAACATAACTTTTTGGTTTCATTGTCTGTGTTACAAGTCATTTAACGGTCTGGTGAGCAACATTTTGATGAGGAATAGGCAGATTTCTGTTGAATCTCTCATATGAGATGCCAGGTCTTCTTTGTTTCTGTAGTTTTATTGTGGAATTCAGGTAGACAGAATGCCTTACTGGTGCTGGTTGTTGTGTGACTGATGGTTTGTCTGTCGCAGCGGAGAGCCCCCAGACCATAACAATGAACACAGCATGACACAATGTGTCACAATAACTGATGGATACAGGACCTGAAAGCTACTGAGATCATTATGTCTGTTTTTGTGGTTTTGAGGAATTTTGAACTGTTTTTTTGTTTTCACACCAACCTCTGAACTAAGCTCTACAAACCGTTTCCCACTTTACCCTGGAATGCTTGAACATGCAAAGTTTGACACTCTGTATCAAACTCTGCGTTGGGTTGATCATATTTTATGGTTTGCAATCAGAGATATTTCAGAAAAAAAAAAAAATGCAGAAAGATTGCAACACCAAAGCTTGGGGTTGTTGATTGGGCATCTCTGGAATCCTGCATGTGATGCCAGAGCGGATCAGATCCCAGCATAGCAGATCTGATCCCACTGCTCCCTGACAACTGAGACCTACAATATTACTCCAGCCAAACAAATACTTTCTCCTGTCATTTGTTTCTGTTTAGCTTAGATTTATTACTACTTATCTAGATTTATGTCACAGTAAAATCATACAATAAAATTAAATGTGCACAGAGTACATTTTTGAAAACAAGTTCAACAGAAGTTCTTTGTGAGTTGTCTGAATTCATGCCTAGGACTTGCACTCTGTACCTGAACTGCTCTGCCATGGAATGTGCTGTAATAGGTGCTGACAATGGTTTAATGAGTGCATGTACACCCTGGGCCAAATTGAATTACATGCTCTCACAAGCAACCATCAAAAAAGGAGGCAGCTGTTTACAGCCATTCATGGCGGATGGTCATGCAGTTAACTATATTTGTGGAAAACAGGGCTGGGGGTGAGGGGAAAGTGAAGAAAAACGGAAAAAGAGGAGGGGGAAGGGGCTAAAGTCATTATGTGAGAGATAGCGGAGCAGCATCTGTCAGTACTGGCAGTTTACCATACGTCCCTGTGCTTGAGTCAGATTTACCATAGTGGGACAAGCTACACTCTCCAGTGAGTAAAAAATGTTGCACACATCCTGCAAAAGTGTGGGAAACAACAGAAGCAGCATTGTCACGACAGCGGATGATCTGTAGAGCTCTGCACAGTTGTTGTTTCTCATGTATTTCAATTGCATGAGAAGAAGAACTGCATGAGCATATAAAACTGAGCAGATAAATATAGGCAATATTAGAGATTTCCTATTTGTTTCATGGGTAATTAAAATGATTCCCTTTTAGGATTTGCTTTCCATAACTTTTTTTAGTGGCAGTTTGGCTGCAGATTTGGGTGTTAGGCCAAAATAAGAAGCAGCCAAAGCCTCTATACTTGTTGCATAAAGATTAAAATGATCAGACTTCAAAACAGCTTCCTCTGTGGTCACAAAAGTATTTAAGCACTATTTTTTTACATGTACTACCATAAACAGTAGCTTTAATAGATACACCTATTCAATCCGTTGTCAATACAAATAGTGAATCATATCAGTCATGCAAAAAAAGTAGCAAAATAGTTCAAAACTACTTTTGTGTGCACCTCTTATAACATTTTAAATCCATGTTTAGTTTAGACATGTCTTAAGTTCTACCAGGAGTTGTTTTTTTCCATCATTTCAATGTAATTTATGTACTCTGTTCCACATTTAGTGTTATTCCATAAAAGAGCCAAACCCCAAATTAGATTTATGATGCAATTTATTTTTTACGCGCATTTGCAGAGTACAGTTTAGATAGATGCTAAAGTCATAAGTACACACTGTCTTATCATAACTGGTGCATTTCAGTTAAAAACACCAAAAAGCAACCAAAGCTAAAGAATTCATCAGTGGACATTCCTGGGTTAAAACCTGTTAAATGCACACCTTACAAGGCAGAGCTTGCAATCTGCTGTCTGCTCTGACAAGTCAATAAAACCCACTGGTATGCTGAACATTTTGGAAGGCAAGATAGATATGGGACTGCAGTGGAATTTGATCAGGCAAGGAGCCAGACTGCTCCTTATGACAGGAGACCGTCCTGGGCATTCACACGTCAACCTGGGGAAAATTATTATTGATTGGCCCATCTTTCTGGCTTCCCGTCACATGACTGCTTTGATCGCTGCCACATATACATGTGGTCACACCCACATACACACAAAGATATCATGCACTGTTGTCTCAAGCTCTTCCAAGTTGCACTGGGAGGAATGGCAGGAGAGTGGAAAATATGAAAAGACTTGGAAATACAGGGCAGATGTCAAGTGGAGGGGATGTGGGGTATAAATGGGTGTGTTCGAAGCAAACAGCTTGGCTTCAAAACAACTTTTTCATAGTTTCCACAGATTGTTTTAGGAAAATGTGCTTATTAATTTGACTAAATTGTCACTATCATTGATTATTTATGGGCTTTGGGTGGGCCACGTCCACCCTTCAATGGGCTGCAGATGGATTTGATGGGGAGGGTAACGTGTGATGAATAGTGACCTTCCTTTCATGATTATCTCTCTTGAAGTATTTCTTGTTTCATCCTGGCTGCGGACCAATCACAACCCACATGGCAGAATCATCCAAGTACACTGATATTAACTGTTTAGGTATAAGCCATTCCTGTTTTTTTCTCTCTCTATTTAAATAAAACCTAGCTGATTAATAATAAAACATTTGGGTTATTTTAGGATGAATTGAAAAGTATTCTTATCAGCGGAAAATTTCACCTCAAAATTTGATCAACACATAGAGGTAAATCCAAGATATGCGGGGGCATGAGGTTCATCTATGTAAACTACATAGCTAACTCTGCCCTCTGTGAAGGCACAATGGTTTTGAAGCATACAATGTGCAATGTCAAAATGTCAGGCTTTTGAGAGCGCGATAAACCATTTCCAAAAAGTTGTCCACCTTTAGTGTAAAATATGTAATGTGCATTTTAACTGAGAACAAACATGTTTGGAACATGTGCAGTTTTAAAAGATATTTTAAAAATCCCAATTAAGCAGGTTTCATAAGTAAGCAAACCCTTAAGGTAACATGATATTGAAGTACCTTTTGCTTCACTCATGACATTTAGTCCGCCTTGCAAATGTTCTCCAGGTCTGCTAGACTGTGAGGACATCTTTAGTCTGGAGCAGAGTTAGTTCTGACTCCACTAGGCCATTCCTGAACCTCCTTATTTTGGAATTGTGGCCAAAAAAATTTAAGAACAATTTAAACAGACCAAAATAAACCTGGCAGTGGATAAATGATCTTTTTAAGTTGTTTACATTTTTACAGCAATTTAACTACATTTTGCTTCAGTTGTGAGTGTGCATCCTGATGTCACTTGTGCAAACATCAGTTCTCTGAACAAATAAACTGTTGCGCAGAATGGTCCCATTTGAAGTACCTCAACCCCAAATTGTTTCCTCTTTTCAGCCAACGGATAATGACAAATGGTTTACAAGGCAAAATAAAATTATTAGCTTTCCCTCTTCAGTGAACTTGTATCCTCAAAGGTAATGACACTTACTGTAACTGTTCTTGGGGATGATTATTAACTTTGTGAAACATATATTTCCTTGTAATTATGTGATAATTCAAAGGCTTTCCTGAAGATCTGAAAATGGTAAGGTACATCTTCATCTAACAAGCTTTCTGAGGACTGGCCCTAATTATTGTCAGGATATTATTACATTCACAACACCCCAAGGGGCCCGTCCTTTTGCAGTCATCCCAGAGTTACTGCTCCAAACAATAATTAGGGAATATGATCATACAGGTATGAACCTCCAGGATTTATTTTTTCAGTCTGACAGAAGACTGATTGAAATAACATCTGAAGCTGTATATCAAGCACAGGGTGTTTACGACCTGGCGCATGTTCAACAGGCAAACCAAATCAGAGGAGCAGTTCAGACAGTTCATAAACACATGGACTGGATGCTTGTCAGTTTTGTGATTTCTTAAGTGGCATGCATTTACATCATGCTTTGCCTTGTGAATGTCCCTGTGTGGCACGGTTTCCCAGTGTCAACAAGTGACTTCATTACGTAATGACTTTACAATCCCAAAGGCCGTCCAATGAACAGCCCCCTTTCTCATTGCTTCATGCACTGACTTTCACTATGAAAACTCCCCTGGGCTTCAGGACACCCCTCCTGAAAAAGGCCAGAACTAGTGGGTGAAAACATAAAAACTATACAGTGATTCTGAGGTGGTGGAGCTTGAATTTCATGAACCTGTGGATCAAGCAAATGTCTTCACTGATTTTCTTAAGTTGCCATCAGACATGTTTATGTCTGACTACATATCTACAAAAGTATTCTACTTGCAAAAAATTCAATTGTGTTATGTGAAACAAACAATCCTGCTACATGTGTGAAAGCATACTATATTGTCAAAAGTTGCTAATTCATTGAATTCAGGTGTTTCTATTGCCTCCATATCCACAAATTTCCTATTATGAAACTTTGTATGCTGGCTAAAAATGAACAATATAGCAAAATATTACATGATGTTAGCCTGATATCAACACAGGTATGGGAGCTGCCTGCACTGAATGCTTTAAAACTGGCTTTTGTTTTGCCTCTTAGAGGCATTTATTTCACAAGGTACTGGAAACGATCTTGTCATATTGGACTGTGTGAGCATGACTGCATTACATAATTTCAGCAGATTTGTCAGCTGCACTTACATTCTGCCAATCTCCTGTTTCCACAACTCCCAGAGGTCCTCTATGAGAATCAAATGACTGCCAGTTTCAGCTTAGCGACACGGTGCGTTATCGTGCTGGAAGCCGTCCTTTCAGGAAACAAATTGTAGCCCTAAAGAGACCCAAAGGTCAATGGCAGTTCTCAGTGATATTCAGGCAATGATTAGTTGGTATTGAAGATTAAAGTGAGAAAATATTTGACCCGCCTTTAAAGCACCACTAACAGCTGCTCACCTAAGGCCCCTGTGATTGGTTGATTCAGAAAAAGAAAAATGAGAATCATTAACATCTCTCTCTCTGATCCTGAGCAATTTGTTAAGCATAAAAACTTTCTTAAAGAGGTGATTAGTGATCACATCATATGTATATTGCACAGGAGAGATGACAGAAGATAACTATTAAACTGAACAAACTTCTTCTTTCCTGTGATCTTTAGCCAATAGATTGAGCTTTGATCTGATCAATAAGTTTTCCTGTGATTAATGATAAGTCTCACAATAAGCAGGGAGATTAGGTTAATTATCCCCAAAATTATCCTGAGTGGAATACTAATCAAGGGTAAAGGAACAAAAATGGTGCTCAGAAGTTGTCCACACGGTTGACCCAAAGAATAAGTGGGTGAGCGGCATTTACTCATGGGGGTTTAATCACGCACGGACAGCAGAAACACAGCTCCGTTGCAAGGGTCGCTGAGTTTGGTGTTTGGGGAACGATGACACATCATGTATCATCTTTCACATCCCAGTGCTGCTCGGAGTAAAGCCTGAGACGGCAAATGATTGAGTAACAACTTACCATAAGACCACTCCCATCCAGCCTCATTTCTAAATATGATGCGTGTGCAGGGTTCACATTAGTCCCTCAGCACACACCGACTCAGCTGCATTACTGTATCTCCTCTGGATGTCTTTAAACAAGATAGATATGATGCCTTTGGCATCATGCGAGCTGCATTTATCCTTGTTAATTTCAAATGAAATCATCCTCAAGCTTCCCTGAAGAATGGAAAGAACTATGCAATGATGTTTTTCTCCTCTATGTTCCTGTTTGTTGTGTGCTAAGAAAAGCTGTGATTCTGGCGATTGCTTTTCACAGAGAAGAATGAGCAAATCCATATTTTTACATCACATTTTATTTAACAACATAGCTTTTGCTCTTCAGAGTACAATCAATACAAGATACATATGACAAAATATATATTTAAATAGAAACAGAAAAAAAAACATTAAGGCATCTCATGAAGGAAAGTTAACAGTCTTGACAGCATGAATGATTAGATTAGTGTTGCAGGTTTTGTACAGGGCTTGAAGGCACTACGACATAATGAGAGCTGAAACCACACAAAAGGGATTTCTTAAAGCATAGCTGGGTAACTTTCTGCACTTACAGAGTGATGACAACATGTAAGTTTTTCAGTGGTGTGAATCAACAGTTTACAGAGTTTCAGCATTGAGCCAGAGCAGACACATGGAGCCATAAGAGGCAGAACAGGTAGTGAAAGATCTCTCCCTCTGCCAAATGTCTGGTGGCATTGTATTAACACTTTAATAATCCTCTGTGTTGAGCATGAACCCGCTACAGGGCAAAATACTGCAATTATCTTTTATAACGCAAGCCAGCCCGGTGCCAGTGTGACTTCTAGACTGGGACCGACATTAGAGGGGCTTGCAGCGACTCTGGAGAATAACGGCAACAGAGAGCGGTCAAGTTGCCAAGGTGTGTTACCAAAGCCATAATTTCCTGTATGTGTTCTTGAGTTTAAGGGTCTCTGTTATTGGTTCTGTGACCTAAAGCTTGCTGGGATGGCATCACAGAAACACATAAACAGCTCAGTCACATCCACCAAACCCCAAGAAGGAAAAGCAAAGGCTTTCTCATTCTTTCCCCTTCTCTCCCGCCATTTCACACTTGCATCTGCATGCAGGCATAAACAAAGCTCGTGGCACACATGCACATGCATTCATCAACATTCGCACATACACAACAAGTATTTTTTTAAAATCTTTTATATATACATGTTTAAGCCTGCTGTGACATAGAGTTTAACACTCTCTCAACTCGCTGGGTGATTACCTCTCTTTACACTTTTGAACTGTTCCTATAGTTCTCTAGAAATTTTCACTTATGAGGCAAACTATAGAAACTTGCATCCCTGACTCCTAATATTCATCAATAGAAGCTCTGAAGTACAAACAGTAGATTACTGTTGCATACAAAGCTGCTATCCCTGGATATTTTTTATGTGCTTAAGTGTTGATTTCTCAAACAATAATAATAGATGCATCAACAGGTTACTCAAAGCACTTTTGATTTGAACAAAGGCATAAATGAACAATAGGTAGAGCTGAATTCAAATATTCCAGTTAGGGTATCTACCAGGCCTCTTCTCACGAGTGCCGTCACACTGTTTCCAGTTGTTTGGGATATTGCAAAGAACAATTTATAAAGATTAACTATAAGGAGTAAAAAAAAAACAGGGACATCTTTAAAGTTTAGGGCATCCTATCAAGAGTAAGACACCCAATACTGATAATATAGCACAGATTTGGTGTGATTTCAGCAACCATATAAGAACTACTTTTGCTGGTGTTTGAATGATGCAGGCTATGCTATTTGCATAATTGACAGTGAAAATGTAGAGTATGCTGATACAGGCATTTGCTATGTTTGCTGAAACCAGACTTATGGAGGCTGCTGGGATCTCTAAAGCTCAGAAAGGGTAAGCCCCCACTATGATGGTGAGCCGCAGCAGTGAGCTGGCGCGGTAGTTCATGGTCAGATGGTGAGTGATCATCTCCAGATCTACCACGTACTCCTTGGGCCCTGATAAGGGCTTGGTAAGCACCAACATGGCACTCACATTACTGGAACGCTACAAAAAAAGAGAAGAGAGGATGGTTACTGCAGTTTAATTTACAGGAAATTTGTGTGACATTGAAAGAATGAAAATTAACTACAATAATGTTAAAACAAACAAACAAAAAAGCTTCAGAAAAGAGTTACCTGAATTACAAAAATCATTGATTAATTACAAGGCCTATAATTAATTCAATATATTTTATTCACATTGTGGCACTGATTACAATACAGTATGAATAGTATGAATATGTTTTAGCTTAAGTCACATAATCAATTAGTAGTGGAACCAATCCAATCAAACTGGTGTGGAAACTGATAGTGACAATTTTCTTGAATTGGATATTGGGCTGTGATCACTGATCCATTCATTAACCCAAACAGAACAGCTATGCTGCCAAAAGGCTAATTTTCTCTGATTACATTGAAACATAAATATTTAAGTTTAGAGCTACAAACGAACTCCACCCAATTAGACAAAATATTGACACAAAAGCTATATAAATATATGCTTAAAATGCAAACTGATGTAATTTCTTTCCATGTAAAAGATTATTGAAGCTGTAAATGCATGGGTGAATGCTGTTTTGAAAGCCTGTTGTCCGGTGACATATTTTATTGTTGCGAGACAGAAACACAGCCCCCCATTTGTTGTGTGTTTTGTGGAAACATTTAGAGCAGCAACACTCTGGAGGAGATAACAGTGCAGTAGCAATAGTGCAGTCACATGACGAAAACTGCATTTTGTTCACAGGGATATGTCCTCCTCCCAATGATCGACAGTAGGCCCAGGTCAAACTATTTCACACAGAGCTCTGTGCAATGTGCTGTGTGATTGATTGGAAGTTTGTGGGTGTGTTTTATACAGGCATTCACTAGAACAGCATTCAATTAGTTCACTTCGACTACCTGTTTTTTATTTTGTTTTTGAAGGCATTTATCAGAGGTGGTGAGAAATTACGTACAGATGCACAATTCTTCACAAAATAACTGCAAAAATTGTCAAATGGTTAAAAACTGCTAGATAGAAATTGTAAAGTTGTCTACAGAAAAGTGTGGCGCTCTCTTGGTGGCCGTCCTTTGTCTATATGCTAAAGGCCTGATGTCTGTTAAAGTGGGAGTGATGTCTTCACGTGGACTGCGCCATGTGGGAAAGATGTGTCCGAATATGAACATCCAAGGGTAGGTGCATCAACTGTTTGGCTTTGGGTGAAGCATGAAGCATATTGCATGTCTAAAAGCAAGGGCCTTTAGACACACAATAATTTTAAATGGATTTTGATGCTCATTAGTGTAAAAAGTTATAGTGAAATAGTAAAAATAGCAAATTCACACCTGGAAGTTGTTCATGTAACAAATATTAATCATTTTCAAACTCACCCGAAGGAAAAACTCTCCTCCATCATTCCCAGCTTTAATTCTGAAGCTGTTGTGTGTGTTGGTGTACACAGTAGTGGCCTGAATCTGGAAAATGTCCGCTGGCACAGATCGCTCTGCCTGGATGCTCATGTATTTGTAGACTATTGACGGAGGGAGACCCTGGCACTCAGACTGAGATCGACAGATACAGCGACTGCAAATACAAAAAAATTAGGTGAAAACATTTTTGAAACCAGCTGACAAGATACGCATGACACAGGAGAACAACAAAAACAAAACTGCTCACTGACTTTTCAGAGGTCAGGGTGTAAAGAGGCTCGCAGGGGTTTCTAGGGTAACAGCGAAAACCTCCATAATAGTTCCAGCACATTTCATCATCTTGGCAGTCGTGGGTCCCCATCTCACACTCATTAATGTCTGGTGAAGGTAACAGAAAGAAAATTGCCCCAAAGTCAAAAGCAGCAGGACTTCCATGCACTCTTTATGCACTCAATGAAACAGATGTTGAAGCTCAATCAACATTCAGGGTCTGTAACTTGTAATTTGCGGGTGGTAACTGCAGGAAAACCTCCATGCCTGTAGTTGAGGAGAAGCCCCTGATGTAATCCTGCACAGGGCAGTAACTCAAGCTCTCTCAGTGAAGCAGCGTGAAAACAGAAACATTAAATGTTCTAACCACGGCTATTTCTGGCACAGCAATATGAATTCAACACCTGGACGGCCGTCAGACCCAACAGGCTGGATTCATGGTTAAAGGCTGCACCTGATGAAAGGAAAAAACAAACAGCTCTCCCCTTGAGGGAGTGCCACAGCTTCAAATAAGTACACCTAAACAAACCATGATCATGCATATGAAGTTGATTGATCTGACACTGAAGGGCAACACAAAGTGCAAGTGCTCCCTATCTTTTGCATTACTTCCATGACAGTTCTGCCTGAAAAGTGGAACACCAAATTATGCTTGTGATAAAACTTGTGATCGTCAAAAGCTTTGGGAGCAGGAAGGAAAGATAAAAACTTACTTATGAACATTATTTTGTGTAAAAAGATAGGTTAGGACAGACAGGTAAATAAATGACATAAGAGGGGAAATGATTTATGGACCACTTTACCTTGACACAGCCTGTTCCCCTGGAGCTGATATCCTGGAGGGCACTCGCATGAGTAACTTCCAGGGGTGTTAACACACTGGTACTGGCACATGTAGGTAGACAAGCTGCATTCATCAATGTCTATTCAAAATATAAACACAAAAACTCAGATAAAGGCTATGGTACGTGTTGAAAAACTGTTTATTTTATTTTTTATGTAAGTGCTGAATATAAGTGTGGTTTTCTGTATTTATCCACCTTCGCAGGAGACCTTGTCTGGAGCCAACTCGAAGCCGTGTTCGCACTGACACAGGAAGGAGCCAATCAAGTTGAAGCAATGATGCTGACACGAAGACACCATGCCGCATTCATTCACATCTGAAACAAAAGCAGCAGTTTTTGTTCTTACACACATTGATTTAGTACGTTTATTTCTGCTGGATTCCCTTTGACCTGGTACTGTCGGTGATTATAAATAAGATTTTTGCTCTTTGTCTTAATTTTGCAGAATATACAGCAGATCAATTGTCTTAGTTTAGAAACCTATGAAATTACTTGGGTTATTTGGGATTTTAATATATTACAAAGACCTGTTTTGTCTCTGTAAGCTTGCTGGTTACACTCAGTTTCACTTTTAGAGGTTAATTCTTTACTTAATAAGCAACCAATTAAGTATGGAGAAAGCAGTGTGAAGGAATGAAAAGAAAAATATACAAGTAATGTCAAAATTTGATGACATTCCCCCTCAACATTTTTTTACTGATGTTTATTTTGTGTGCAACAGTAAATTAATGTTTTTTGCGAAACATCTTTTTAGAACGTCTGCTTGTTTTTGCTGTGGCGCCATTTTGCATAGTGCATGTGCATTGGGATGAAAGGTGTAGAACTCATGGTAACTCAAAACTTCAAAATGTGATAGTTTTTGTTGTGATGTCAGTGTTTCATTCCACCCCCCCAAATCCAGTTTGCTTAATGGAAAATTTGTTTGCAACTTACAGTTTGATACTCTTCATACAGTCTATCACTGCCCCCATGTGGTCAAATTAGTCTTAGATGAATTTATCAGAAATTAGGTCAACCTTTTATCAGTTGCCAGAGGCAGGTGAAACAGTGGAGACGGCATTTACAAAGGGTAGCACAGGATTAAAGAAAGTCAGTCTGTTATTACGGTGACATTTAAGTTGCGTAAATTAAATATGAGTGGCATATAAGTGGGTTTTATGTGATGTCCCAGAGTTCTGTCTGTATACTAAAATGTTCAATGTATAGATAGGCAATGCAGGGAGATATGCTGCTTAGCAACAAATATATCAAACCCGCTGAAATAATAGGAAAATATATAAAGCACATAATGCGGGCATCAACAAAGGATGACTTTAATTGAAGGTAACTGTTATTCCAGCAGGTCTAGCATTAAAGTTAGTCAAATACAATTTCTAAAACCACCAAATCAGTTAGTACCATTTGACATGCTTTTATTTTTTTCAGTAGAATGGAAAGGTAAAGTGATTTGCAAATTACTGTTCTGGTTTCACTGAAAATAGACATAATTTCAGTGATACATTAACCTCTGATAACTGGAGGTCAAGAGAGCACAATAAAGATAATAAAATAAACAAACTTGCGCACATTCTGCCTAAACACATAGATGCATGTTGCAGCACAGATAGGGGGCAGTTACAGGTGAAGAAGGATTTGCAAGAGATAAACAACTCTCTGTCACACACTCAGTAAGTCCATTTGACTTTAGCAGAAGATGTGTTTCATTGGTCCTGGATAAAAGCATAGCTGCATGTTAATTAAATTCTTCCTTTCATTTAATGCAAAGTTATTTACTATATCAATTTGTTAGTTTTAATTGCATTCATTAATTTGAATATCTGCAACCTAAGAAAACAGAGAGAGTAAGAAAATGTGCTAATATCTATTAAACTGACACTCTTTGCTGCTTATTACGGAAAGTTGTTCTAATTCATCTTAGTTTTACTTCTTTTGTTTTTATATTTTTTGTGTTTACTTTTCAGTGACATTTGCTCAGTTCAGACATTTTTGCTATTTTTGTAAAAAAAAAAAAAAATCTTCAATAGGAAATTTGACAAAATTATACGCCTTTTTTGTTAAGTGTTGAGTGCTAACTGATGTAGGTAGGTGGAAGGTAGTGCTGGTTACTGGGATGCCATTAAATAAATGAAAAAGGCAGAAGTCAAACCTTAAACGATCACAAACAGCATAAAATATTAGCACTTAATGGCACAAACCAGACATGCGCAAAGACTAGAGATGCAGTGAGAAGTGACCAGAAAATGCAAAATTTCAGCTTAAGCAGCCCTTATTGCAAAAATCTGATCTTTTTCTAATCATTGAATGCACCATATCTAAGTGCAGTAAATGCTTACAGTAGCATCTTTCAGTGTGGATGCTGTTACTGAGAGAAGAAATTTCAAAGCTAGCTATTACTAGCATCAGTGAGGCGTTTTAAAAAATAGCACAGAAGAGAAAGCACAGGGAAAATATTTCTGTGTGTTTTCTGCAACAAATTGACACATCTGCTGTCCATTTACACTAGAAGTGGGTGAGAGGAAGAGTGGGGCTTTCAGCAGATAACATGAAGGTGTAACCTATTACAGTGAACCTTATATTTTATAACTTTAAACCTCTGCTGTGAGTCTTTTAGAGTTAAGGCAAAGATCAACATTCTCTACTCCAAATTATTTTGTCTTTGTTTTAAAATAATTAAAGGAAAAGTAGGAATTCTTTTCGTAGTATCTCTAATTATAACATTTATTTTCTTAATGACTTACCAGTACATGAGTAATTGTTGGGGGCTAATTTGTAACCAGGATTGCATTCACAGTAGTATGAGCCCAGAGTATTCACACATCCATGCATGCAGTAGTGGTTCAGGGCACACTCGTCTCTGTCTGCATTTGCAAGAGAGTCATGAAGGTACAGGCAGAAAGATAAAAAAAAGTTACTGCCAAGTTTGTTTGTTTTTTAAGTGTTATTACTGCAAAATAAAGTGAGAGGGAAGTGTTATTTTTTTGTGTCTGTGGCTCACCGACACAGCTGTCCCCATTCCTATAGTAGCCGAGAGGACACTGGCACGTGAAGGAGCCTCTGGTGTTGTAGCAGGTCTGTTCAGGCCCACAACTGTGTATGCCTGTTGCACATTCATCTATGTCTGCAGTAAACACACAGAGAGACTCTCAGAGGAAGCTGAACGAAGTTAAAAATGGCTGCATGCAAGAAAAACATGGAAAATCTACAAAGGAGAGCAACATGCCTGAACTGCAAGCACGCGATAATGCATTAACTGCTTTAAACAGAGGGCTAAATCCATGATCACTAACACCATCAAATGAAACATATGGGTATGCACACACATGCTCACCTGTGGAGCAGGAGATTAAATAAAAAGAGTGTTTATTCATCAGCTGTGGTTGAAGGGGAAAACACAGATCATATCCTCTACCTTTAAGGCAGCTTCTTGATGGGGGAGGTCTGTATGTATGTATAGCTGGGAAAAACATGGTTCCATAAGTGATTTACTGGCAACAATTTATTGCAAGGCTCCACAGAGGCATACTTAATAAATTGAACTATTATTTCTTAAGAGTTAATTTATTTCAGAAACTTAATTCCCTAGGCAAAACACATTTATAGATTTTTGTAAACACAAATATGTTTTTGCGGCTTTAGTTCTGTTAGTTGTGCTGATGAGCACAAGACCAACATAAAAATATTGTTAAAACAGAAATATTGGCTTAATGACAAGAATCTAGTCTAATGTTTGTCATGAAAACAAAAGCACACCAGTCAGGTCAAGTCAGGCCAGGGACTGCAAACCTACCGTTCAGGGGAAGGGCAAGACATTGCCGTTCCCCTAAACCAGGTGTCTTCAGCTCCAGTCGTCGAGATCCAGTGTCCTGCAGCTTCAGATGCATCCTTGGACTAACGGTTCTGAATGAACTGGCTGAATCACCTCCTCAGTAAGCAGAGAAGTTCTGATAATGACACTGGATCTTGAGGACTGGAATTGAAGACCCCTGATATAAGCTGACAGTGGGTAAGACAAGCATTAAAAAGAAAAGCAGTAAAGATAATCATGGGAACTGCAGGGGCTGCAGAGATCCATATCCCAAGTAGGAAAGCTGGTCAGAGTTGATGGAAAGATGTTTGTAGGTAAATACCAAACTCAATGGGGCTGAACACCAGTGAATACCACAGCCTGCTAGATTTATTATTTTGTTTTGTTTTGCAAAAGGTATTAGATGTAATATATAGTTTTCTTCCAACTTCATAATTATGCACAACATTGCGTTGGTCTATCACATAAAATCCCAATAACATGCATTAAAGTTTGTGTATGTAGCATGACAAAAAGGGAGAAGCTCAAGGTTAATTAATACTTTCGGAAATAAATATGACAAGTTATATTTCCAACCCAGGACATAGCCGTGAAATTTCGAACATTGTTCCGTAAATAAATTTTCTCATTTGGTCTGTGCAAATCCAGAGCTTTTTCAAAACAGCTTTCTCAGCATAACCCACACATAAATATGTCAGTAGTGTATACTGTCATCCCTGAGGCCCACCAGCACTCCTCTTGGGTGGTCTGATGCAACCCATCATATCCAGACAGCTACTGGGCATCAGTTTAACAGCATGACAGACACTTATCCTCAGTACCACACACACAGCAAGAGAAAAACTACTATTACTGCATCGTAACCTAATAACAATTGGTACGAATGTGATTTTAAACATAAACTAGAGTTGAACTTTGTTTAAAAGATACGGAAATGCCGAACCAAAGCTCAAAATGAGAGAATGAAACCAAGTTGCTGCTCTGCTAAAAACCTTGAACTCATATATGTTCATTTAGCTGGAAAGTTTCACATCCAAGTTCTTCAAGTTCACCAATAATTCAGTCGCTCAACCTTCAGTCTGTCAATGGAATACTTTCCTGCAAAAGAACAGAGGGAGAGAAAAAGAAAGGGAAGAAGCCTGAAATGCGCTGGACTCCATGAGGGCACAGTGATGGCATGAATCTGCACCACAGAGGACAAAAGCAAGGCTTATCTGAAGGTGCTCCACTAAGACAACAGGTGCAAACTGCACAAAGAGAGGAATGCACCCACAGGCCTTGTTGCTCACTGGGCCGTTAAGTAAAGAAGGAAGATAAAAGAAGTTTTGTTCTGGAAAATCTGTGCCCTGATGTGGCATAAAACGCTTCTTGAGCAGTGCATCTATAGGCGGCACCAAGCAGAAATGAGTAAACAATTTACTATCCTGACATCAACTCCATATCTATCAATGGACGTGAAGCATCTATAAATTATTGCTTCTTTATTATGTGAACTGGATGCATTCTTAAACCAGACAAAGACAGATTAAACAAGTGAAACAGAAAGCAGATGCAGACAGAAGGTTTCTAACTACCTATTAAAGGAGTCAATAGCCACATAAACTACGAATCAGCAGAACAATGGGATCTTTCTGTTGTTGTGTGAATACTGAAGATAAACACAATGTCTGAATGGGTCTAGATTACTTGGACAAGATGTAACAATCAGAATCCGTGATCATGTCCTTGTGAGTCATAAACCAGCCCAGTTCCTGGAGGTATGCAGTGATTCATCATGCAGACTGGAAATGCCCTGCCCTCCAGCATTAAAGTAAATTTAAACAAACAGAAGTCTGATGCTTAATGACTACATTTTCTCGAGCTAAAGCCAATGTAGCCTCAGCAAGCAGGCAGCAAACCCTGAAGCTAATGAAATGCTGTGGTTTTAGTGACACAATTGGCAAACTTTAACTGTTTCTCAGATGTGTTATTTTAGAGATGATTTAAGATGCTGGAGTGCATAACAACACCTGTGTTTGTGAGGTTGTGCTTAAGCATACCAGGTTAAAGCTATATCTGTGTATACATAGCTAAATCCCTGCCAACAAGATTAATCTATAGCTAATCTATATTAATCTATGTTCTTATTGAACCCAGTAGCGCTAAAGGATTATGTGAAATCAAAATTTTTTGATAATCCCAAGGGATTTAAATGAATTGTGAAGACAACTCGCAAAATCTTAGGTGGCACGCTTAATTCTGGCATCAAGGTATGGCGGGCGGAGTAAAGGGCGTTGGTCACATCTCTGAAAAAGTTCTACATAAATGATTTTTTGATAGGTAATTGTAGCCAGCTGTAGATTTGTGGATCTACTGTATAAGCAAGACAAATTCTAGGTCCATTAGTGAATTCCAAAAGGTCCCAAATGGTTAATATTTTCTCATGTGTAACAAGGACCTCATTGTGATATGAAAGCAAACGCTTGGCCAAGTACAAAATAAAAACCAGAAAGGACATCTAGGAACTGTAGGCCTGTCACAATAACAATTTTTTTTGGATGATAAATTGTCCCAGAACTCATTGTGATAAAAAATAAAATTGTTGTTTTGAGACCATTTTCAAGTAATATGATGGTAATGGCATAATTAAGAAAATTATATATTCTTAGGGATCAATAAAGTTTAAATTGCGATATTTAACACTGGAAGACATTTTAAATATCCAAAATAACTCAAATGTGTCAGGGCTCTGTTATAACTTAGATAAAAAAATATATATAAAAAGATAAAAAAAATAGGTCAATGCAGATAGTGTTTCACTTCAGATAGTGTTTACTGTACTCGTCTTCAAGTGAAAATTTTTTGGAAAAGCTGTGCGGCATGTTCACAACAAACGTCCAGGAAGGCTACCCCCCCCCAAAAAAAACAGAAGTACCAATTCATTGCAGCTCGAAAGTTCATCACGCTCAGTGTTACCACTAGAGTCTAAATTCAGACTAACTCCCTGCACTGCAGAGCCCACAGGAAGACAAAAAACAAAAATAAACAACCACACAATTACTTCTAACTCAAATAAATGCATATCACAGTATACAAAATAAATAAAATACTCATAATGCTAAAACAAAAAAGAAAGCTGTGACCAAAAGTAGAAATATTGAATTTAGTAGAAAATACTCAATAAATACAACGTCCTAATGATGACATCACGAGACTCCCTCGTGGTGCGCTTTGATCCGGAAATAGCTTCGTTTGAATATCTGAACCGGGAAAATGTTTCACACTGAAAATTACAAGCATGGATATATCAACTGACGCAGGAACATTGTGTGTGCACCCACGACGAACAGCGCCAGTTTGTGCTGAAACCAAAAAGTAAGAGTATGTGTGCATGCATGTTTATATCGGCACGGACTTTACTGTGGGACTACATTACAGCTCGTGATAGCTCCTCCTTCACACAAAACAACAGAAACAACAAATAAAATGAATTCTGAAATATCTGTAAACAGATTTGTCCTTGGAAAAAAAAACAGCTAGTTGAGACCAATGCACCAGATTGAAGACTTTTGTCATCCAATTTTTGGTAGAAATAGAGATAGAAAAAATAAAAACAATAAATCAGGCAAATAGAAATTATTTAGTTCATTTTAACTTATCATGCAATTAAAGGATTTATTGCTAATTGCGAAAGACTTATTTTTGATATATCCTATTACATATAAAGATCTTTATCTGGTCATGCTAAATCTGTCTGAGGAGATTTGAAGGTGGATGCTTCAAGTTTGAATTTTTGTGTGACATTTAAGACACTTATTTTGAAATAAGAGAGGAAATAGTATTTGAGTTGTCATACGGGTGGAACTAAACAAAGCCCCATCACTTTTAAAAAGCATAAATAAAAAGCTAAATAAATGAAAGAATGCATGTTTTAACACAGTGAAGAATGTCTTCATGTCTTCTCCTTATAAATGTACACTTAATCCACCATCAACCTTCACATTTCTCTGTGCTTACATTATTTAAAAAGTATAGAAAGAATGACTTTGAACAACGATTGTGTAATTTTATCTAGACGACAAACTTCAGATTTTTATTTCTTTGGAGATGTCAGATATTTATTGAATGATTTTGTTTGGGTTTTTTTTTTATCACTGTGCATGCAAGGCAGTGGGAGGCAGAGCAGCTACAGAGGGTGGACATTGACCTCTATGAGGTCCTTTTGGTGGTGCCCCTGAGATGGAGTCCTTAAACGAACAGAATCCTGCTGGATCTGGATCCCATGCAAGAAACTGCAAAGCAAAGAAACAAATGTGGCAAACTGTATGTGGCTTAAATATAAAGATGGCAGTTCTAAGGAAATTCTGTGCGTGGAAAAGTGAAAGTCATCTTCTCACTCCCTCAAAAGTAAGCCTGGAGAACTTTAAATAAAGACATATGTGCTGAATGAAGTCCAAAGGTTCATTTTCAAGAATATCTTGTGGTGACTGCTACTTTGTCACTAAACCTCTAAGAAGCTGCCAATACAAAGTTACACAAAAGTTCGTGTGTGGGACTGGGTGGGGTGGGTATTCCACACTGTATCGTTCCCAGCTCCCATAAAACCTTGACCGCTTGCCACATGCTTTACAGTTAATACAGTTTACACGAGAAAACAGATTTTACTGCAACAAGCCATCAGGAGTGA
Source organism: Brachyrhaphis roseni (assembly GCA_903066815.1). Lineage (NCBI taxonomy): Eukaryota > Metazoa > Chordata > Actinopteri > Cyprinodontiformes > Poeciliidae > Brachyrhaphis > Brachyrhaphis roseni. The sequence continues at coordinate 91,326 of CAEFZY010050530.1, forward strand.
TGATGTGTTGCGTGTGGGGAAAAATGACTCCTTTCACTGAGGTCAGATATTTATTTATTTTTTTTTTATCTTTTCTTCTTTTTTTTTTGGTGAAATTTATTCAGCATCGCTTACAAGTTCCTTCCAAGTGCGAGCCTGCTGAAACATCACAGGGAAAGATAAGCCTGTCCAGCAGAAGATGTGAAAGGAAAGAATGAGGAAAAAGGGTGGAGGCTGTCTTCCTTTTTTCTCTTCTTTTCAAACAAAAAAGGGGTTTTTAAGATTTGAAGCAAGATTTACGGCTGTGTGTGCTTATGTGATGTCAGGGTTAAAAACTCCTTGCTTTTCAGGGAGATTAATTCTAAATGCCTCGCGGGAGCAGGGGGAGTAACGGGAATGGCGGCAGCTCAAAGAATGCGTGCGTGTGTATGCGTGTGCGTACATCTGAGGTCCTGTTTGAGGTGCTCAACAAATGGCCTTTCTGCAGAGCTGTGAATGTTTTATAGAGTGGGCTGGTTCAGAGTAAAGTACTGCCGTAAAAAAAAAAGAAGAAAAAAAGAAGAGAACAAGTATCTGAAATGGGTACTAGACATCCTTTGGCCTAAATGCTGAATAGATTGTTGTCTTAGTGACATTATATAACTTGCTGTAATTATCGCTTGAGAGCATTTAGTCCTGTTTTCACTGAACCACCGCAATGGAAAGCAGGAGCTGTTCCAGGGAACAGCTGGAGGCATCCTGCTGCTGGCTCCGTTTCCCCTCTGTATTATTGGATAATTCAATCTTTGGGAAAGCAGGGGGCAAAATGTGTAGCGTTAATAACCCATAAAATTTTACAGCATTTAATTTATCAGCAGGTCTAACATCATCCTGTGAGTGGCTGGTGTTGCTCAACCTCGAGCAGCTTAACGCAGTCAGTCGCTGTACTGGGCAACTTCCTGTAAATTTGTGTAATTATCTCTGCGATGTAGTGCAAGCGAGTTCAAACAAAATGAAGTGGGGGCTGGGGGTGAATCAAATAAATTTTATCTTATACTATGCCAAAAAAAAGGGCATGAAGCATTTCCTTAATCCCAAGATTCCCCTGTCATCAGGCACCGATCAAGAGCAGCAAAAGTTATAGTTACTGTGCCTTTTCAAAGGTGTTCACATCCCTTGAACTTACAACCACACGCTTTAATGTATTTTATTTGGATTTGAATTTTTCTTTGGATTTTTCAGACTTGAGATGAGGAAGGGAATTTCTAGATTTATAAACATTATTGCCATAAAAAAAGTAGAAATTGTGGGTATTTTTCTTCCAGATTTGCACATAGGAACAGATTCAAACAGTTCAGTATCAGTCAGATTAGATGTTGAAGCTCAAGTTTTGCTACAGACTGCAGATTAAATTAAGTCTGGCCTTTAACTAGGCCAATGTAGCACATTAGTACGCTATAATGTAAACCACTTCTCTTGTAGATCTCTGGCTGTATGTTTTGGGTTGTTGCCCTACTAGAGGGCGAAGTGTTATGCAGGTTCTAACAAACCTTAGACCTTCACAGAAAGTTTAAAGGTGTGAATATTTTTGCAAAGCACTAAAATGTAACACTTTGAAACAAAATACTGGTCTTAAAAATTCTTGCAGTGTGTGTTTCAACTTTGATTGATACCCATCTACCTTTCTGGACAGTCAATATTCACAGAAATAAATCTTGAATCTCAGTTCAGCCATTTTGGCACCCTAACAATACTTTTCTCAGGTTGCGAAAGTTATTGTCATTGAAAGAAAAGAAACATAGAAATGAATAAACAGATTATACTGATTATAGAAAAGGAAGAATCAGCGTGCAAAGCATGCACTCTCGGATCTCATGCAAGTGTCACCCAACAGAGCGAAAAAGTGTGATTTATAGCAGCTCTGTTACAAATCACCATTCCTTTCCATCATGAGGTAAACGGAAAGATCAACACATTCGAGTACATCAGAGGAGGAAGCAGCTGGCCGTTGGACAGGCACCGACCTCGGGGAGGATAACAACATCAACATTAAGCACTCGCACCGAGGAGGCACGTCAAAGCTGCTCCCACTTCAGTTCTCCCTGCCTTCAGTAATGTGATTGCAGCAAGGAGCCAGTGGCAAACCGCACGCATTAACAGCATACTGCATGGCAGCCCTTCACCGACCAGCAGGAGGGACACCTGCATGATGGTTTGATTATATTAACTGAAAAGCAGTTTGTAGTCCTCTGTCTGGCAGCAAGACAACCCTGATGAAGTACTGTAAATAAGGCATTAAAGAAGGATTGCTGGGAGTATGTCTCCAGAAATGTCTCAATATATTATAAAGTTCCTTCTGTTTTACTTTTTGATACACAGTCGCTTGCAAAAGTATTAATATTGCCTGATTTTTTACACATTTACCCCATTTTAGCCATTATCTTCAATATTTTTTCATAGGATTTCATGTGATAGACTAACACAAACTAGAGCACACCGATAAAGATCTGAACATCCACCCAAACTGACAGTTTGAGTCAAACTAGCATTTATTAGAGTGAAAGATCTATGTCTTAACAAGGAGAATCTGTTGACTAATAAAACAGTCCGACAAGAATAACTAATGTTTCTGAAACTCTGGGCTAATCTTTTACAAATAAAACAGAAAAGAAAAACATGTAATTTTCTTATTAGTGTGTCAGACCACAACATTAGTAGCTACAAATCTACTATAAGCTCGAATGACGATGAATACAGTATGGGAAATAAAAATTCCTCATGTCACCCAGAAACAAATCAAAGTTTGAAAATGAACGGAAAGAAATAAATTGGATGTATAGTACTGTAAATACAAAAAAAATATAAATTAGGGATGGTTGTGAAAGTGTGAAGGGGTGAAAAAATCAAATTCTTGATAATCCTTTTTGTTGTTGCCTTCATCTATTATTTTAAAACCTAAGCCTTATCAGGCTGGTAATTATTGAGAATAAGTAAACTATCTGGCTATTTTCCTGATAATCAAGTGGTGTACTGACTAAATTACTAGTTTTATTAACGATTCCCCTAAATAGTTATTTATAGTCATTCATTGCCAAAAATAGACTCCTAAATTGTGGCACAGCGTTGGGGTCAAAGTTCAAGGCTTTATTTAGTTTTTAGCTGACTAGATGCAGTCATCTCAGCTACTTCAAAGATTAGGCATGCTGATGTCAGTTACTGTACTTGCAGACCTTTTGTAGCATTATTATCAGGATATTGATGCAATATTTGCATAGCTTTCATGTGAATTTCCTAGCAGTGGGAGCTGCTAAAAAAGGTAGTTATGCTATACTGAGCAACACTCACAGATAATTTACAAAGATGGTTGCTGCATGAAAAGGTGATTATTAGCTGATTAATTTACAGATCTCTAGTTGGCCTAAATTCTACTTGCTTCCTCTTACAATAAGTTAAAGCTTATTGTGTGCAGCAATATGAATAATTAATAATGAATTGTACATGTTATTGAGGAAATTAAGGGTTTTAGAATAAATGCAGCAAATATGCAATTGTAGGAAGTCAATAGCCAACCAGCCAGCTGTTGCCGCAGAGCATCTACTAATGAAAGGCAACGTGGCGGTTGCAGCTAAAGCTGCAGTGCAACAGGTGCAATGAAGTGGACAAAACAAATCCCAGGGCACCATAACGACTGTCTGTACATACATGCATACAGATCCAAGACAGACAAAATCATCAGTCTGACGGCAAAAGGAAGACTGAGGCTTAAACAATAATACTAAGGTTTTACTGGGACATAGGAGTACCTTATCATTTAACCAACAATGAACTATGTGAACCAGTTTTATTTAATTTTAACTTAGTGGAGCAATAACGTATCTTATTTCATACCAGCACCAGGGTTTCCAGGATTATGTTTTGTGTGTTTGAAAGGTTTCCTCCCTCTGCAATAATGTTTTCTTAATAGCTGCTCCCTATCTTGGTGAAAGTTTAGAAAAAACAAACACAATCAGATAAAAATCTGAAGGAATTTCCAGGCAAAAACTGTAATGACTTTATTCACATGGATCACATGGAAAGACTCCCGAAAGGGCTTTGTCTTTGTAGATGCAAACGTCAGGATGACACAGCAATAAGCAGGACTGTTAGGAATTAACTGTAAAGGTCAAATTGTGGCTGCTGGCAGCTTCTTCTCAAGCTTTGCAGCCACTGCTTGTTCTGCTTTCTGCATTCCTGCTTCTCACAGATCGATCTGATCCTTATCTGTACAAAGGTGGTGAGGCATTCCTACCATCACAAAAGATGGGAAAAAAAACAAAGAAAAAAAACACCACTGACATTCCAGAGATATTCCTCCCAAGTGCATTGCGTCTCTGTGGAAAAATAAATTTTATTGCCTGTGCTTGGCCTTGTTTGGAAAAGTACACAAGTTCTCCATCACACAGGGTTTAATGGTCTTAGCTGAACATACTTGGGAGATGTTTCCAACCACTTCCAGGTAAGAAGCTCCCAGATGTAACTGGAAGAAGCCAGGCACGTAGGTGATAATACGGCTGCATGACCTCAAGAAACCAGACAGCCAAACAAGAGTGACATGTTCCTTCATGCCCAATACTGCGGCGCATGAGTATCTAATTTAGACATGAAAAAGTAAACAGGCAGCAGAGGGGGTAGGTAAAGTGAGGACTTATGAGCAAAACAAAAACCACAAAGTGTAAAACATGACATGTTTAATTTTCTATGTCATTAAAAACACGGCTAAATCACGGGACTCAAAATTTCTGTGCACAAAAAAAAATAAATCACTTTTTTGAAAAAGTATTTCTTTAGATTTCTCCAGAGCAGTCATCATTTAAGTAGTTTTACTGCAAACAGTAAAAAGCACATTAAAAATCACCGTCAGAAAGAGCTAAATAGGTGTGTGACGAAATCTATGGACATGATATTTTAGGGTATTATAACAACAACAAAAGCCAATATTAAATAATGCTGGGTACATTTTGACTCCATCATTTAATTAAATTTTAATTATGTTCTTTGGACCAAATGTGATTTAGTTTTCTGCATGCTTGGGCTTTTAGTTGCAATTTTATCTTCTTTAGTCACTGTAGGTTTAATCTGGTTTCAGTCGGCTTCATTGTAGAGCACAAAAATCAATGTAAATTTCCTCAACCAAAATATAAAATCATGATAAAGTTTTAGCGCAGCTTACACTTTTAGAGAAAAATAATTTCCTTGCACTTAAAGCAGGAACACAAGTTCTCTTTTGCATTACACAGAAACAGATTTACTTTAGTTGTTTGTAACAGCTATGGATTAAAACTCATTGGGTATTTTCTGCACAACTAAAAGTGTGCAAGAAAAAATATGTTACACAAGTATCGATACGCCTTGAACTTTAACAGATTTCTGCAACTACACCAAAGTTGCAGTTGACCTCTTGGCTGCTTTTCCGTCCTTGCTCTCCATGCTCTGCTTGCAAATTTAGATGGATGGCCACATCTAGGGAGGTTTGCAGTTGTGTTACTCTGTTTCCATTTTCAGATGATGTACTGTACTGCGCTGTTAGGCATTTAAGGCATCTCATTTTATTTTATTGCATTATTATAACGCTGATTTACAGTTCTCCATAACTTTATCTCTGACCCAGCTGAAGTGTTCATTGATCTTTCTGATGCTGTTTGTTCAATAATGACCTCTGAGGTCTTCAGACAGCAGCTTGATTTATATTGAGAATAAGCTACAAATGTGGACTGTTTAAGAATCAGGTGACTTTTGAAGGCAACTAGTTACACTGGATGTGATTAAGAGTATTAGGGTTAAAGTACAAAACAAGTCACATTTTTATTGGTAAATTGCTTTTTTTTATCCCTTCCCCCAGCAATGCATGTGATGGTCTATCACAAAGAAATCCTAATAAAACACATCAAAGGTTATGTTTGGTTGTGGAAAGATGTGAAATAGTTGAGGCTATACTAATATATTTGCAAGACAATATCAATCTGTCTGGATTAAATCTACCTGCAATATGTGTGTTTTGTTTTTATATACTAATGAAACTCAATCATTTTAGTCATAGCTCAAATCATTCTTGGATCTATTCTGTTTTTGTCCAGAACAAACAGTTGAAGAAAAAACAATTTAGCTAATAAAGTTAGCAGGACCTTAAGTGCAGTTATTTCCATGATTAGATCCCTGTTCTGTCTTTTTTTCTTCTCTTAGACTGTCGCTAGATTGCATGTATAAAAAAAATCTTATTTGAGTTGCACTATAATTTGAACTGCCTCCTTAGTAATTACTGAAAGTTTGTGATTACCACAAGTGCCTTTCACTTCCCCTAACATCTGATGGGTGACACAGCACATCTGATGGACAACCTTCATTTCCAGGAGGATGTGATCTCACCTCTGTGCACAACAAACCACTTGTGAGCATCGACCGGCGCCAGTGTGCAGTGTGTGGAAACAAGCACCATTAAGCCGTCACACATACAGCAAAGCCTCTCGGTGTCTCTGTGTGGCTAGAGGCTGGTGCCAGCTTCCTGCATGTGTCACTACAACAACACACACTCGAGCTCCTGTTCAAGCTCAGCCCAGACGGTTTTACAAACAGCTGCACACATGTGAGGGCAAATTGAAGCAGCAATCAAAAGAACATCAAGAAGCTGAGGAACGTTCTTTGTTTTATGGTTTGTTTTACTTCTAATCAGCTTAAACAAAAGTGCGCTTTTGTTTGAGACTATATTTTTCTAACAATTGAGTTTTTCTGGGAGAAAGGTGGCACATTAGCTTTAGCCAACTTTTCTTTTTTAAAGTTTTCTTTTTATAACACTAGTGACCTTTACACAACAGTAGACGGACAGAAAGAAGTGCAGAGAGAGAAGTGGACTACGTGCAGCAAATTGTCCAGAGCCAGAAATCAAGCTGAGGACAACTTAGTGGAGGACAGTAGCCTCTGTATATGGTGCGCCTGCTCTAGCTCTGAACCACGTGGCGCCCCGATTTAGCTGATCTTTCAACAGCCAGCCACAAACACGGATCTTGAGCAACCTACGAAGCTGGTGCTCCTTGGCCGGTTGTCTACGGTACTTCTGTGGTTATGCACTGAGCGTCAGCCTTTCATCCTCCCCTTTGCCCTACCTGACTCTGCACTCTGGGTTTCCTCTGCTGAGTGGTGAGTTAGCAGGGAAGAAGCCTGATGTAAGCGCTATTTGATACACTGAGGTTTCCCTCTCCATTGATGGTTAATGGGAATTCCTTTGCTTGCAAGATACGTAGCTGTGCGGAACAAGAACAAAAACAAAAAGATGATAATGCCATGTCCAAGAACAATTGGCTGATTGTGGCGAGTCGAAGGTAATGACAGAGAAACCAGAGACTGATGTAAACAAAGATTATATCAGCCTCCAGCACAAATATAAGCCCACATAACAGTGAGAGACGCCATCCATTTCAAACTGCAGCCGTCTCAAAGCGCTAATGCTGACAGCAACAGTCCATCTTTGTTTAGCTCCAGCCGAGCAACAGTTCACCACTGAATGGGTCTCCGCCAGCTTGCTTATGTGGTTGCTTTAACTGATATGCTGCCATGTTTTACACTCCAGTAAAACCTAATTGGGTTCCAACTCAGAAAAACACATAAAGCAACTCAAACGTATCGTCGCCCCAGGTGTAAAATCAAATTTGTTGCTTTCACTAGAGCCGTGTGACCGCAAACCCCACCACACAGCCACTCAACCACAAGCCTCTGCCTGCTAGCGAAAGGAACTCCTCACCAACTAACATTGCATTTATGGGACTATACCTCACATATCTCAACAAAGGAGAGGGAAAGAGACTCCCTCTATTCAGATGCTAAAGCGGTGTCAAGTGTGAGTGTGCAGGCGAGACAGAATGAATCTTTCAACCACTCCCCATTTCAGAGGATCAAAGAGACTTGCTCAAACACAAGATCACACCCACGCCGTCTCTCTGTGCATCTCAACCTCGTGGAGACCCTGCTTTAGATGCAAAGGCTGCACATGAGCATACTGCTTTCTTGCAATATTGCAAAATCATCTGCTTGATATTTTTTCTTTTTTTTTTTTCCCACCCCCTGAAGCGATGTATTTCAACACTCAAAACAAGAGGAATTTTAGACAGAAGCTGAACTATGGCCAAAAACATCACGCTGCAAGCAAGAAAAGAGTTTAAAGAACATGACATCACAGGGAGAAGGAGTGAGAAGCTTGCAACACATCTGGCAGCTACGCATAGTTGAGCTGCTGATGGCTGTCAAACAGATGGATGAACGGTTCACCTTTCTAACTTGGTTTATGGAGGCTCTAAAGTAGTTAGAAAGTAATTGTCAAATACCTACAGTGACAGGGAGAAGAAACTTTTCAACGTCTGTCAGAACAGTTGGAAAAAATAACTGAGTATAACTTCTCAGCTCCCATTAAGAGGGACAGTAATTAATCAAAGGATTTGATTAGATAATTGTCAGAAAGTGTGACCACCTCTAAATCAGTAGGAGCAAACTGGATTATTATGCCAAGAATCTGCATTACCAGGAACCCTCACACTCTGCCGGACCTCGACATCCTTTCCACTGGTGGTCGACACATGGAGGAATAAAAAAAAAAACAGATGCAAAATGGGGCTACAGGGTTATTGGTGGGAAATATATATTTCCTAAGCTATTACTGGAAATTAGACCTGGCTGATCTTGTAAAAAATCGTAGATTGTTTTAGGTTGATAAAAAAATCTTGATTTTTGAAAAGTTATTAGTAGACAAGTTTGGGGAAACAATTTGTTTAGTGCAGTTGAAAAACAACTCCTTAAAACATAAAATTCCTCCTGACGCTTTCTTGATGCAATAATCTACCACTTATTGCATCTAAAAAGTGGATTGATTTTGGGATTTTGGATCACACTAATAATAATAATAATAATAATAATAATAATAATACTTGTGATAATGATAGTGATTCAATATACTGTACAGCTGTATATCAAAACTGTTTAAGTACAAAAAGGAGTAAAAAAATTTCAGCATTCGCCAACGTTTATAGTTCTTGGTAAAACTGAGGCATGGTACATTCACTGACTGGAAGACATTTAGACTGATTCAGATAAAAATCAGGCAATTTCATGTTGCATCACAACTGCAAATTTCAATGTAACAGAGAAGGGAGAAATCTATGTAGGAAACTAAAAAGTCATACAGAAAATGAATACGTTAAGTTGTTCCTGCTAGCGGCTGTTTGAAGTATTGAATTATAATGTGTGCAACATTGATAGTCATGAAATACCTTTGTAACTAAAGAAAACATTTGTGAGGTTAAACCACTGAAAACTAGAGAAAAAAAATCACCTTTTCTTGTCTCATAGGTGGCGAGAACTCTGAAGTGCAAACACGATTTTAAAGTACAATCCTTTTTAATAGAGTATAAACCATTTTTAAATTATTAAATGACATATTAAGCAATAACTGTTTTATTTTATATTGGGTATCTGGAAGCCAGTGCTTGTCAACTAAAAAAAAAACAAAAAATCTAATGTAGCAGTTGTTCTGCTAAGCATACCTCTGCAGATGTTCTGCTCATCAGCAGTGAAGCCAGTAGAACAGCGAATGGTTTGGCTGGTTTGAGGACCCCTGTGGCCCCCCGTATGCCGAGTGTGATGTCCCTGGTTCGGTGGGACAACAGGAACCTCGGGGCCCTGCTCGGGCGGTGGAGGCGGGTCCACCTCGTTTGTAACGTAGATGATGGCGCTCTTGGGAAGGCAGAGGTACCCGCCGAAGTGGTTGACACACTGCATCCCTCCTTTGCACGCATCCTCCAGAAGTTCACACTCATCAATGTCTGACAGGAAAAAAACACTTAGGTAAAAGAACCTATATGAAAAGCTGAACAAATGAGACAACACCGTCATTTCTTACCTCTGCACTGCTCCCTTACTCTGTCATAGAGGTAGCCTTCTGTGCACTGTGAAGATATTTATGAGGAGTCGGGTTTACATTGAACAGCCTTATTTCTGCTCACCGTTAGAAAATTTAAATAGAAAAGGCCAGGCTACACACAGACTGACCACAGCACTCACTGAGACTGTAACGGGCTCCTCGGTCTCCTGAGACAGAACCTGCGTGAAAACCGCACACAGACACACGCAGACCCCCAACATTTCGACCCAGTTTGTGAGAAGAGAGGCCCTGTAACAAAAGACACGGAGAGTAGGGGAACGAGTGAATCATTTTCTGCTCGACAAGCCTACAAGTTTTAATACCGGTTATTACATCACTTGATGGCATTGCCTAACGAGTCCCAACATCTCCCGCTGCTGGCTCGGTGTTTATGTTGGCACAGGTCCAGCTGAAATGTGCGACTTAAGCTCAGTCAAGTGTTTTTTCTGCTGTTTTTCTCCAAAAGGGGATTAGGGTGTACACGCGTAAAGTGCGTGCGTAAAACTCGTCTTCATGTGCCAATAAGTGCCAAGATCATGAGCAAGCTCCGGAGCTCATGTTAGGTTGTGAAAAATGCATCCTTCAATAATTAGGCAATAATCACTTATAACCTCAGGTGATTTTTTTTTCATTGCATGCTTCAAAAATAAAAATAAAAACTTTTGAGACATTTCAAACACAATTTCTCTAATTTCGCGTTTTCAGCAACTGTCACAGTATTGGATTATTCGTTAGTAAACGAGAAAGCTCTCTGCATTGCGCTTTGACAACCTACCTGCGTTTACCTGCGGTTCTTCAACTCCCCAAGCGGTGCTGCAGAAGCCGTCTTCGGGTTATGTAGCTGCGAACCTGAACGTGTGGCGTGCCCAGCAGTCTGGCCGCTACTGTGTAAACTGAGCAGGGGATGTTAGATGTTTGACGGAGAACAAGGTTGTGATGAACAGTACAGTGAGACGTACTGGAGAGGGAGGAGAAGGGGGGCGGTGTACCGAGCAGGTTCAGCTCTGAGGTTGTTTCTCTCAGCGGTTGTGGTTGAGAAAAGCATGGCTCCCTCTATGGACTGACGGATAGTAAAGGAGAAAATATTTGTAGATTCCTATTTTGTAAAAAAAAAAAAAAAAAAAAAAAAAAAAAGCACACAGAGGATTGCCTCAATAAATTTGAATGAAAAGTTATTTTTTGTGTTTTATCTGGAAGAGTGAAAAACATTGATTACACACAGTGATATACTTGAAGCACTTTTTTTTTGTTTTTGAAGTTTTTTGATGATTATGACTCATGCTCATGAAAAGCAAAAGCGATGTGTTTCAGAATTTTAAAATATTCAATACGGGCGTCAGCAAAAGAGTTTTTTAAATAGAAATGTTGTGGTTAAGGAAATCCACCACAAGGAGGGTAAGTTAGGAAAAGATAGTTGTGAAAGAAGAGTGTATCCAAGCAGACTCACTGAAAATTGAGTAGAAAGGAAAAAAGTAAAGTTGAAAAAAGGGTGCAGAAAAAAAAACAGGGATAACCTTAGAAATTGAGGGAATTGCAAAGCGTGTTGGTGCATTTGTGTGCCACCACACACAGATGAATTCAGAACCTGGGCTACAACTTTCACATTATTTATGTTAAGCTGCTTTGCTTGAAACAACCTTAAGTGCTAAGGAATAAAATAGGGGGGAAAAAATCTGGTATAAGCTCCTCTTTTTCGATTAAAATTGTTTCGAAAAATCAAGACTCAAGAGGAAGAACAGTGACGCTTCTACCTAAGTCAAGTTTTTACAGTCAGTTATGATTTGGAAAGTATGTTCTTTACTGATGTTGGTTTGCTGTGATTTATCAAGTCCAAAGTGAGCAATGGCCATGTACCAGAAAATTTTAAAGCATTTCACACTTCCTTCTGATGACCAACTTTGTGGAGACGCAGATTGTAATTTCCAAAAGCATTTGGCACATACCCACATAACCACACCTATTCATACCAGGTTGAAATGCCATGGTGTCACTGTGATTGATTGGTCTGATCCATAAACTCTGTAGAGAACCTCTGGATTATTGTCAAAAGGATGAGTGATGCAAAAATGCAGATGCTCTGAAGAAACCAGGACTTCCTTTAGTCTTCAAAATGGCCACAGGATGAACGCACCCACACCACTGATAAAGTAATTGATGCAAAATGAGGTCCAAACAAAGTACTGAGTGTTTTAATATTTATATTTAGTATGCTCATGAAATTGCAAATGCGGAAAACGAATTCAAATACTTTAGTTTTTATTGGGGAATAAAATGCATAAATGTTACCCAATCACCACATAAGCA